>JBBPBX010009740.1:43163-56020 GCA_038048925.1 Garcialebias charrua | reverse complement strand
ATATATAAATTCACAATGGTGTGAAGAGGATGGCTATAAGGCGAGAAGGGAGGCCATCTATAAAAGGGAAAAGAAAAGAAAAAGAAAGTACGAGGTTTTTTTTTTAATCTAGGGAAATTCTGCCACAGGTTAGGATGCAATTTAGTGGAAGAAATAATTACTGGCTGGAAGGAAACAGCTCCAGACATGCTGTGGAGAAACAGAGACAGAACCTATAAAATATACATTTGATGCTTAAAAGTTCAATGAAAAGCAAAGCCCAAAGTGTTTCTAGTGCTCATGTGTCAAGTCAATGACTCGTTCATACAACTGTGGCGTTGATTTCTTTTTTTGTGACTGTCAAAACTTTATTTACAATTCTCTGGGAAATACCATGAAAACTCAATTTAAAGATTTATTTTATTTCAACCCAAAACATTACAATTCATTCTTGTGTTTCGTCTCAAGGGGCACTTATTTTTATGGTCTGACACACTAAAATACATCTTCCATCATCATGTGGGTTAAATTATAAACTCATTTTTGCAATAACTTCAAAAGTTCCAACTGGAAGGAAAAAAAAAGTAATCTGAAGAGGAAGGTCACTTTATATGGTTGAACTGGTTGGATATCAAGCAGAATTTTTAATCTGACATTGCCTCCACTTAAAAAAATCTATTGAAGAGGGCCTTCTATTTTCTATATGCAACCACCAGTGATGCAAGTCTTCTATTGTCATTTCAACTACAGTATACACTGTATACAGATAATATGGAACATAGTTAAACAATTCACCAAGATCCACCAAGATCACAATGCATATAAGACAATATAGACAATATAGAATTTCAAAAAGACAAATGTCCATACATGATGACACCAATACATCAATGTTGGAGAGAATAGTGCATGGTTGGGCAGTTATTTTTTCCATAGGTCCACATGAGAAACAGAAAATATTGCAGAGGGTCGGGCTAAACAACTTACTCAATTCTCCATAATATTAATAGTATTTCTTTATTAAATGCAGTAAATAACATTGTTTTGACAAGCTGGTGAGAATGGTAAGAGTAATTGTTATGATTACACAATGAAAAAGTGAGGTTGCCTTACAAAAATGTCATTTATTCAAAAAAAATTCCCAGTACAATGGTAAACTGTGAATGTTTTTACCATTTGTGACTCATATTAGTGATCATTTTCAGGCGCTTTCACCCCAAAACACATTTTGAGTTTCATATACAGTTGGAAAGAGGTAGCTTTTTTTAGACTTCACAATATTGTTTGTACTCCAAATATTACAGTACATCGTATAATAGTGATTGTCACTGAATTGAGTTTTGAGTTTAGGTTCACCTCTATGGTGCCTTCATGTGCCTACATTTGTAGTATAACCATCTCATTTGGTGTTTTTCAGTTCTTCTTTTCTTGTTTAGTGAGAGAAATCTAGTCTCTGTTGGGCTTTAACGAGAGCATTAACGTCAGGTTGAATGAGGTGGAGATGCAAAGCAAAGCCGACAGATGATCATTATTGAGAGAAGGTCTATACTGTATCTGGATTTGATCAACTTCATCACTGAGAATGAGAAAAAGTCAAAACTTTCCACTTCACTTTGCAACTGAAGCTCCAGATTCCCCGCAATATGCTCAATCCTGAAATACATTTTTTTATCAAAATGATATATATAAAGTATATTATGTTACTGAAATTTGTGGTTATTTGAAGTTTGTAGTATTAATTCATGTTCAAACAATGCAGAACCTTTGATTTCGGGTTTTGTTTCCGGTAGGGGGAGTTTTAGTAACACGTCTGCGTTTGACAAAAAACCTGACACTTGTTTTGATACATCAAGGATGACACACCATTGGTTTAGAAGCTGGTCACATGCTTAAGAGTTGGGGAGTCCTATCAGTGGAGATGATGGCACCAAGGGGGTGTGACCAGTTTCTGAAGAAAAGTATGATGCATTTGATCTGTGTGGATCTGTTGTTCAGTTTGAAAAGACAGGCTCTGCTGGGATGTGACGCATTTTGTACAATAAACCTGTAAATATAGAGCACGGCTGCCCATACTCCTGCTCCCCGTCACTCTGAACCTCATCAGTGATAATGGTGCGTGTCTGCTCCTCTCTACGAATCGCCACCTGCCCCTCACTTGATGCCTGTTCATGCACGAACGATGAGCCTGATGATTTTCAGACTACAACCAAAACGTCACAGCTTTTAATACAAATTAATCAACTTCCAAATTGAAAGGTTCTTTTCTTGCACTGCTTCAAGTTCAAAACTGAAAGTTGACTTAGACGACAGCACAATTGAAGTTGTGTTCACGGCAATATTTGCTGGTCTGAGACCCACAAGCTCAACAGTGTTGAGCTGTTTTATTAATTTAAACAATAAAAGACAACACAGCAGATCAAACTAAGTATTTAGCTGTACTGAAACTGTACTCTTGTTAAGAATGCAACTTCAGGCAATTATCTGCAGATCAGTGATAAAATGATCTGCAACAGAAAAGATAATCACATTGTTTCACACATGGAACTGCATGATCATGCATGACTAATCTCAACATCAACCTGAACAATTGAAACATGATTTGTGTTAATTTCATATTCATACAAAGTTTAGATACAGTTAGCAGTAGCAAGTTGCACACACAGGCTAACGCTCATTTCAGTTTTTCAATATCTAATAGGGGGCTGAGATGGTGTAGGGGCAGGGTCGCCGACTTGGGACCCTAAGGTCCCAGGCTCAATCCCCAGTCATTGCACATTTCGTGGTGTCTCTGAGCAGGACACCCTGTCCCCAGTTGCTCCCCGGGTGCCTTCAATAGCTGACAACTACTCCACCTGGTGGTGGATGGGTTAAATGCTGAGAGCCAATTTCAGCATTGTATGGGAACATTACATTGCACATTACACATTACAACAACACATAACACATTATTATAGAATAGAATAGAATATATCTTTATTGGCATCGTCATTGCACCGGAGCACAAAAACATTGCGATTGACGCACACACCGCCCTTGAGAGGAGGACGTGTACACACAGCCGCAGCAGAAATTAATCCGCGCCGCCACAATCAGATATGGAAAAAAAATTGTTATTGTTAAAATATTATTGTACTAATGTTGATCTTTAGACGTCAGCACAGATGATGGTTTATATTAAGTCAGTTTATGATGACATTTTATTGTTCAGGCAAATTATAATCTACGGCGTGTGTCCAGTTGACCAGGGTGTTTCCAGAATCTCTCATGACACTGGGGGTGGCGGTTTCTCAAGTTTGGCGCTTTCAGTCACAAAGACTTGGAGCCTTGAAACTTAAACATGAAATATTTGTTAAAATGTGTTTGTTAGATTGTTATTACATTTATTTTAACCTCAAGTCTTAAACTAATAAGTTGTTGGCTTAAACTAACTGATCCATTATTGTTCATTTTAACCAAAAATTGCAGCACAGAATCAGTTCCAAAACCAGAAAAATAAAATAAATACCGGTAATAAAAAAAAAAGTACATCAGTGATAATGCAATACGGCTGTTGCACAGCTTTGTTTTGTTCAACTTTCTCACAAATTTTCAGCCACGTTTGCTCACGTCCTGCACGGGATGATTGCTTTCTCTTTGAGGTATATGAAAATTTTCACACTGCACTGAATGCCAAATAAAACACGGTTTAGAGGAGACGGCACCCCGGGAGGCTCTCCTCTCATCTGGCACTCATACATTATCTATAGAAGCTTGAGTTTTGGCAGGCAAGTGTTTGTCGTGTGTGTGTATTTGAACGCACATTAGCTCACACTGCATTCCCAAATGCTAATTGCCCCCCGTGACTCAGTTTGGGTTAAGTGAAGAGTGAATTCCCGTTGCGTATGTGCATGTGTGTGTGTCACTGAGTGTTCCACAGGGAGATTGTTGGCCCTGGGCTGTGTTACTCATTGACACATGCATGTGCGCAGAGTCGGATAAACAGAGACAAGATTCTGCACACGTCAACACAGATGCATCTTCACATGGTAAAATAAAACCACCTGAAGACAAACACACTTAAAAACACATAAAATATATGGTCTGTGTAGGCTATCGTACATCCTGTGGTTCTTGGGCGGCTCATATGCAGCAACTAAAGGAGGCAGTCTGCTTGTTTCCGAACTCATTAATTAACGTATAATTCAGTTTTATGGTGTTTGAATCAGAGCTTACTGCAGTGCAATAATCAGGGACAGCATATTGATACTGCACAATATGGAGGGTGCGCTGATTGAAAAAGATGCAATGCTACAAATAAATACAGTAATTTTTGCTGTAAAACTTCAGTTTATTCATTTTTTGGGCATAAATTAAAAAATTAAATTAAATTTCACATTTTTGTCATCTGTGTATGTTTCCCATACTTGACAGACGAAATTGGTCTCTGCATTTAACCCAACCACCACCAGGTGGTGCAGTGAGCAGCCGTGGTCAGCGCCCGGGGAGCTGGGGAAAAAATTAGCATGCCTGCGACTTATACACCGAAGCAATGTATTTGTCCCCCCACCCACCACCACCACCATATTTATAACCCAATTTTTGCTGAGATCTGACTATTTCATTCATTCTGACATGGAAAATATTGAACACTACCAACTTCTGCCACTAGTGGGCACTCAACTAATATGACAAACCAAGTGTCTCATTAATAGGTAAAAGTGGCTATTAATGAGATACTTGGCTTGACATACAAAGCCACCTTCGTCTCGCTCCAGAACTCCTGGAGCAAACATCAAATCAGCTGCATTTTATCGCGCTATCCAGGTGAAATGCAACTGATTTGACCGGTGGCACAACTGGTAGAGCTGCTGCCTCTCAGCGAGCAGGTCCCCGGTTCAAATCCCGGTCCGGGGGCCTTTCTGGGTGGAGTTTGCATGTTCTCTCCGTGCATGCGTGGGTTTTCTCCGGGTGCTCCGGTTTCCTCCCACAGTCCAAAAACATGCATGTTAGGCTGATTGGTAACTCTAAATTGACCCTGGGTGTGAGTGAGACAGGTCCCTCTTGTAAATGAGTCCCCGTGGCTCAACGAGGCTGGCCTGTATAAATAAAGGTTGAATGAATGAATGAATTAAAGTGTATTTATTAAGGACAAGTTCAATTGAGACACAACATTGCTATAATTCTGAGCAAACAAATAATTGTTTTTAAGTGTTAATCTTGTTCAATTCTTGCTAAAGTCCTCCCATGCACACTTCCGCGGCCGCCATTTGGCAGCCAATCAATTTTTGACGCAACACCGGCCCACATTTCCAGGGGTGACGCGTAACAATAGCGATGCGTCAGCAGTGAAGCATAATATATGCAACTTAAACATATATATTTTTTCCACTTTATTATACATTTTTGGACTGATGCAACTTATACGGAAGTGTGACGTGTACGGCGGAAAGTACGGTATATGAATGATGTCATAGGATATTTGGATTTAGAAGCATCCCAGTAATAAACAACAACTTTATGAATCAATGTTAGATGGATGGACTGCAATTTCCTCTTTCTCTGGATGTGTTCCTTCACTTAGAAGCCGCACAGTATTTACAGATTAATCATAGTATGATCACTTTTTCATCATAGATCAGCGTTTAAGAACTCCTGTGTCTTTGAAGCAGTGAGAGCATAATGTCATCAGATTATAGAAGTTATAAGAAATCTCTCAGCTGTTGCTTAAGGATTACGGTAATGTTCAAATTAGAAAAGCTATTTTTTTCAGTGTTAAAAAAACTATTAAAACCACTGACAAACATGATTTGTGGCCAAGAATGCCGAAAAGGAAGCCAATCAACTTTAGTGAAGATCATAATAAAACTTATCACATCTGTTAAATGGTAAAAGTGAGATAAATGTTACGTTTTGGCGCGTCTGCTTCTCATATCGTCACATTTTGTGGTTGTCAGTCTGAAGGCCAGGTGCCTGGAGGGATGGTTGAGCTTGGGTCATCTGTTTTGTCTTAACAAAAAAAGGTCAAACTTCATGTTGTAATCTAATCTTCTGATGCTTTTTCTTTTAAACCATAAATTATTTGTGAACATTTTGAAAACATTTGATTCTCAACTTCAAACCTCCTTGAAAGTGCTCGAGATGACAGTTCTTCACAGCAAACTTTCAACCGCTGACATGAAAACTTTCGTTTTAAACAAA
The DNA here is from genome assembly GCA_038048925.1 of Garcialebias charrua. NCBI lineage: Eukaryota > Metazoa > Chordata > Actinopteri > Cyprinodontiformes > Rivulidae > Garcialebias > Garcialebias charrua. Next base: position 49,864 of record JBBPBX010009740.1, on the reverse strand, counting down.
TATTCAGTGGGTGAATGTGATGCAGATGGAATTACCGTGCACACAAAGGGATGGTATCATCTCTCAGTAAACAGCATTTTTTTTCTGTACCAGTATACGTGTATTGTGTTCAACAGATCTAAAAAAAGAGAAACATGAGGAATGTTGGAAAATTTAAAAGCAAACGTGTTAGCTAAAGGCTAGTAAAAAACAAATGTAGCAAAAGGCTACAAGTAAAAAGTAACAAAAGGCTTGCTAAAGCTTTGATTTCAAAATGCTAGCTAAAAGCGGCAAAAATTCAGCTAAAAGATTAACATTGCAAAACACTAGCTAAAAGACAAATGTAGCAAAAGTCTAACCATTAGTAAAGTGGCAAGGCTGAATGGGATTAACCTGTATAAGTAAAGGTTGAATGAATGAAAAAGTGCAACTAAATTCTAAAAGTAGCAAAAGACTAGCCAGAAATTAAAAGTAACAAAACTAAAAGCAACCGAAATTTCACTGATAGATAAAAGTAGCAAAGTTTAGCCACAAGAAGGGCCTAAAGGTTGCAAAACGATAACAAAAAGTATCAAAAGGCGTGTCAAATGTTAAAAGGCTAGCAAGAAGTTAAATTGCAAAATGCAATACAATGAAACAGATTATAGTTAAAAGATAAAGGCAGCAGACACTAAAATATACAGTACAGTTAGTAAAATGCTAATGATAAAAGGTAGTACAGTAATAGCTTAAGCAGAAAAAGAATAGCCAACAACAGCAAAAAGATATGGAAAATAGCTAAAAGCTGCAAGTAGCTATATATATTAGCAAAATAAAAGTAAAACAGAGTTGGTGCTAAAGCAACTTTTAAAGAAAACTGTTTTGGAAGGAATTGAAGAGATAAATATCTGTAATAAAGTTTAATGTTTTTTTTTTAAAGCACAAGATTTACAAAAATCTAAAGTCATGAGTTAAACATTTTGATTTGTCAATTGCTCCAAAAGCCCAAAGTCGGCTGTCGTTAGGGATGCGCAATATAAACGGTACATGGTAGAAACGATCGAAATTTAGCCTACGACAGAGATCTGTCTTCTACCGGCTAACCGCAGAAAATCACAGTTGTCAGATTTAATCTTTACTTTTTTAGTTTAAAACTGTGCATAAGTGGTGTTGAAGTGTACAATCAGAGTTGTCAGAGTTAATTGTTACTTTTTTGTGTTGAAAACTGTGCGTAAGTGGTGTTAAAGTATTTTCTTCGAGTGCTAAGTAGCGAAGCTAGCTAACTACGTCCGGCTTGCCGTAGTGTTGCCATTCGGATGCATGCACAAAACGCTGTGTTCTGTTGAAAGTTTTTTTTTTTTTTGTCGAAAGTTAAAGTAAGCGTTGGTCAGCTTTAGAGAAACCTGCCCTCTGATCTGTGAACAGAACGCTGTGTTGTGTGATTTTACTGCGAGACCCTCTGGTCAAAGCCACAGAGGAAACTGGTTGCCTTGTCAGCTCTCCTTAAAGCTGAAGGAGACGCCCTCTAGAGGGTTGGAGGGTGAAGTGTTTTCAGTGTAAAATGCTGCTCTGTTACTGTTCATTTCTTAAGTGACAATATTGGAAACTGTTAAGAGTTAACAACATATTCTTTAGTTTAAAACTTATGGCTAAAACTACACAAGATATATTTTGCACTGTTTTGCACTACAAGAAAGAAGCCTAATGCTTGAGTTGTTAATTATTTAAAAACTCTCTGGACCTAGTAGTGAAATTTTCTTAATAGAGATTATTTTGTGGTATAGCAGTTTTCAAAATAAATTATGGCAAAAGGACACCCTATCCTATGTTTTTTTTTTCATTCCTATTGCAAGTTTTATACAAAAAACATATTGCGATATATATCGTTATAGCCACCCTTCACAATACATATCGTGATATGAATTTTATGCCATATCGCACATTCCTAGCTGTCGTTTGAAAAAAGGTTTGGAAACAGAACAAGCTGGACCAGTGCGGTGGGATTCGGACCATTACCTCCACATATGGCACCACTTTGCAGGTGAACTCTCCCAGCAGCCAGGACTTGGTCAGCTCGTGGAAAACCACCATGGGGAGGCAGAAGAGGATGAGCACAAAATCCCACACAGCCAGGTTGGCCAGCAGCGAGTTGGAGATGCTCTTCATGTAGTAGTTCTGGCACACGATGCACAGGATGGCGATGTTGCCCGCGATGCCCACCACGAAGATGACCCCCGAGACGCTCGTGATGGCGTACGCACCGAAAGTATTGCTTGTTACAGGGTAAAAGGGGTTTTTGATCTCTCCTCCAAGATCCTGCGAGCCCGGAGGAGTGATTGGCGTGGCATCCCACGGGTTCTCCTCCCTGAAAGTAAAGAGCTCGGGCCTCCTGGTGAAGAGGTCAAAGGGCATATCAGTGGAGGTGAGGGCCACTGGTCTTGGGATGGGTTCCCACGGGTTCTGCCTGGTTCTCCCCATCTTCAGCACTTTTTTCTGTTCCTCCTTTGTATGTCTTATGCCCCCCTCCTCTGCCCACCCTGCTTCCTCCAGACCCATTGAAGGAGGCTTAACCACATTGTAGTGTCCACCTGCCGGGGTCCCCGTGCTGCTCACAGCTCCATTCATCTTCATCCTCTTGTTATGGCGACCCAAGCGCGAGACGCCGCCGGGGTCCTCCTCGGCCGCGGGTGTAATTATGCTCCTATTCAACTTGTTGTGCCCAGCTCGTCTCGTTCCCCCCACGATCATCTTCTTCCAGGGGTGTGTGGAGTTGAGGGTCCCTCTGATGATGGGCAGCTCCGCGGAGGAGGACGCACCTGTGGCGTACTCCGCGGGGAGCGCGCGCTCCCGGGCTTTGCTCCTCCGACCCAGTCCGTGGAAAGTCCTGCTGCTGTCGTCTTTGCTGCCATTATTCCTCACGGAAAACAGCACTTGTGCGTGGGCAAGGAGCACAAGTAACGTCCCAGACCGCAGAACCTGCATGATCCCGGAGATTACGCGCTTTCAGTCCTCACGAGAGCATCCTTTAGGGATGGATCTGTCCTGCACCCATGATGCTGGAGACGGCGCAGGATCCGTGAGCTCTGCAAACTTGCAAGGTCCCGACGATTGCTCCTTGTCTGTTGTGCAACCTCCTCCAAAAACCATCAAAACGTCCGGATCAGAGATGAAGGAGCACACGCACGAAGACGCTGCATGTTCCACAGCTGGAAGTTTCCAGCTGTGGACTGAAGCGGGGTCCTCTGTGGCTCCCTGGGCTGGGTCAGCAGCAGCAGCAGCGTCAATGCGGCGCACAGTCCCGCTGTGACTGCGATGCACTGAAGTGGAGAGGAGGGAAGGAGGGAGAGAAGAGTGGAGGGAGGAGGAGTGGGAAGCTTCTCTCAGTATCTTCTTCCTGCTCTGACCGTGCACTTGGAGGGAAATGTTCTCCCCCGGCGGCTAACCCCGATCTGTCATCCCTCATCCATCATGGAGCGTCCAGCAGCCCCGGAGCAGAGGCGCATCTACAGCCCCACACCCCACAGCCCCCACCCTCCTCGGGCAGATCAGCCTGCCTGCCACGCCCGACAGGACGTGCTAATAAATACATTACCCAATTTTTACATTCATTTTTACGCACAGGCGGCGCTGTGACGCCTGCTGAATGAGATTCAGGCAGATGGGCGTGAAGTCCAATTTCTTATATTTATTTAGTTTTCTGTATGTGAATTTGCCTCAAGGACTTTTATTTAATCAAAAGCATATGTTGCAAGTAAGTCCTAACCCAAACGACTTTCCCTCCGAGAAAATGGCTCAAAAAGTCATTAAAAAAATCTCATGTTGGGAACATATTCAGGTTTAGTCTCTGCACAATCATTGCTCAAAGTCCGTATCTGTTGTCTGATTTAAAGGTGCTATATGTAACTTTTCTAAAAAATATATTTTTAACATATTTCTTCACTCTGTCACTATCTCCTGACAGACTGATGTTAGACAAGTAATCTCTGAAAAAAACTATAGTCCCCTTGCTTCTCTAAAAGCATTTCTAAAAACCCACAGTGACCCGCCGTTAACCAGCCAATAAAAACAGAGTTTTTAACCAGCCAATAAAAACAGAGCTTCTCACGCCCCTAACCCACGCCCCCGCCTGTCCCAGCCCCAGCGCGCATCCGCGCACGTTCTCGTTCAAAGGATTGCAAAGCGATGCAGGACTGTTTTGTATGTGACACAAATGTATTAAATTCCCCTTCTTCATCCCTGATCTGGACTTTTCTTTTGTTTTTTTGCCAAAAGTCAAGTGATCGCTTCCTCCTCCGCTGACTCCATGACTGAAATGATGAGGAAATGAATGAATTTGTCACGAGCGAATTAAACTCGGGTTCAACGTGGCTGCGCGAGGCTCTGCAGATTTCCTGGTGTTCTGGTGTGCTGGACCAGCGCTCCATGTTTTTATTTTATTTTTTAGAACGTTTTATTAACATATAAACACAGAACATTGCAGCGGCTGCGACAGGACATGCAGTGGAGGCGGAGCTATGGAGGCGGAGCTATGGAGGCTGAGCTGAAGTTCAGCCAAGAGCAAGGGGGAGGGACCAGAAACGTCTCTGTTCAAAAATTTTCTAAGTTCCAGCGTGTTCCAAAAACTACATATAGCAGCTTTAAGTGGGTGGATATGGCTATTGATTGTGTTCTACTTTCAACATCAATAACTCACAAGTCCATCCTGCAATTGTTCACTAATATTAGTTATTTATCTGAAATCACTGAGGCTTTATTTCAGAAGTTTAGATAAAGCTAAATGCTGTTACGTTATTGTTGCAGGGCTTTAGAGCAACACATACGATGGATGCTAATTTTTTTTGTCGTACAAAATTAGTCATAAATAATCGGTTTATAAAAAGCAATATGGATTGTCAAAGATTTAGCTAACTTAAGACTTATTAGTTCTGTTCAAAACCAAAGAGAAGTCTTTGTCAAATTCTGTGTCCAAATCCAAGAATAAAGATGAAAAGAGAAATGTTGATTTAAAAAAAGTTATATTAAAGCAAATGTGTCAGTATGGAGAAACAATATACAATAGATGATGAAACAAAAACTGTTTGAATGTCAATTAATGTAAGAAACTATGAAGACAAAGGATGTCATGAACTCATGGGTCTGTTTGCATTGAATTTTAAGGTAATTGGTTGTCAAATAAGGAACAAGTTATGTAATTTTTCTCCCTGCCCACTTTTCATTTAAATAAACGTTCATTTTGATTAACTTGATCAGAACCTCTGTTGATGATTAGGATCCACCTTTCCAGCAACATCAACCCCAATCTTTAAAACCAGACTCCTCAAATCCTCTGAAGGTGTTCAAAGATTTCAATGTCTCACACAGATGAGTGACGGTGGACCATGATGTTTGGGCAGGTCCACCATCAAAACTCATTGGAGAGAATTATTAAAATCTTAGAAAAAGTAGTAGTTTTGACAATTAAGAAGATTAAAATACTGTACAAGATCTATCTGTGTGTGAGACAATAGCATAATTATTAGTTGTACACATAATTAACCTAATCTTTGGTGTCAATCCAATTTAAAATGGTTGCCCCAGGTAATCGACCTTACAGCTGAGATTTACCGTGATAGTTGCTGACATTCACAGCACATAATCCAAGCACTAACAGATCAGGCAACATATCCCAATGTTAGGTGTCAGAGTGCATATTTATATACAATATTATATTAAAGTATAAAAGTAATGAACAAACTAGCATCAAACATTTGTCAGGTTTCAATAATCTGGATAAATGATGCATTTTTCTTCAAAGCAGGACCGAAACTTTAAAGTGTACAGGAATATGCGGCTTCTTTGATTAAATACTGTAACGTACGTCTAAACACACAACACATGAGCGAGTCAATAACTCAGCAGACTGTCCAGACTTAATGAAGTGAGCGTATTATGTCTCGAGCACTCTTAAGTACTGTAAATGGACTCGCTCTGACCACCGACTGCAACCTTGTGGAGTGAAGGGAGCACGCTTTCAGACACATCCTGACACACGTGGAAGTGCAAAACAGACGAGACACATTTACAGCTGTTTACCACACACACACACACACACACATTTATAGGAACATTCTTATTATTTACTGTCCTTTGTTTGTGTTTTCCAAAGGCGTAGACTTGGGGATGGAGGGGAGAGTATTGGCAGAAAGAACCAACATCTAGCTTGTGACCTTCTACATCAAATAGGTGAGGGGAGCCAACTCCAGGCAGGGAAGTGCACGCAACAGGCCAAGTTTCACCATAAGGGAGAACCCCCAGTCGATCTGTGACAACGGATAACTTGAGCTGCTTATGCTAATGCCTGCGTCTGACCTTGATTTGACGGTGTTTTCCACGTTAAAATCAGTGAAGTTATTGCCACTCCGTGAAGGGGAAATGTGGGTGACAATGTCTTTCTGTTTGCAAAGTGTTCCATGAACCACCCGACTGAAAAAAAGTCATTATTGGATATGCATCTATAACTGATTAACCTTTAGAGTCAACGTGATTCAGGATGGACACTACCACTAACTGGCTTTGAAAAACACAAAAGCATATAACTCAGTCAACTGTGCAGAGATTCATCCCAAACCTAAATTCTGTTGTAATCTGAGGTGACCAAACATTTTCATATGTGGGCCAAAATCTTTAAGATGAAAGGATTCACGAGCCACAAAAACTTATGTGTACTGTATATATATATACTGTATGTATATATATATATATAA
>JBBPBX010009739.1:30685-59416 GCA_038048925.1 Garcialebias charrua | reverse complement strand
ACTCCTTTTTATTTAAAAGAAAATGTGAATAAAGAGAAAAAAAAAGTAAAATAACTTTGTCCCAGGCTGGAAGCGAACCCACTTCTCCCGGTCAAAACGATAACGCATTAACTCGTTGAGCTATCCGAACGGACTGAATTTTCAGGTGTCCAACTTGCCCATATAGCAATCACTCCTCCTGACATTTTAGCTGCACGTAAAAGTTAGAGATTATTCGTTATATTTTAAAACCCTGGCTGCGCGCAACAGTTAGACAATATTAGTTATTGTTTAATGCTGTTTAATGACATTCAGGTCGCGCTGAAAGGCGGAAATGGGTGTGCGCTTCGTGTTATTTACGTTGTAACATAAGCTGATTTGTGATCAGTTATTAACAAAAATTAAACGCAGAAACACTAATATATATATATCCAGCTAACAATTTTTTTTTTGCCGAGTCTCCTCTCTTAAAACACGAACACTCCACCCACGTGAAGAGAGCACCCCACCCACTTCCAGAGAACTGCCCACCCACTTCAAGGCGGCTTTGCGGCAAATGCGTAATGAACGCGGGTGGCCCAGAGCCACCCAGGGGAGCTCCGGGCCATTGAGGGCTGGCCAATGCGTAAACGGCTACAGAGACCTCTGGGGGGAGGGGTGGGGGAGGGCAGCGAGTTCCCTTCAGCTCCCGCTCCAGGAGAAGATTTGTAGACAGCCTTCAGTTCAAGGCTGCACAGAGACCAGATTAGATTAGTTGCTTTATTTTTTCAGTCAGGCCACAGTGTATTTTGACTGCAGTCTTAAGTCCAGGTGCTGTTTCTGGGTCCAAATCGCCGAATCGAGAGAGGTTCCGAGCTACAAGATCCTTCCGTATGTGCCCTGTTTGAATCCGGACGGCTGTAAACGAGTTCCACACACCGCAGGTCCGCGGCAGCCGCCGCTTCTCCCACCGTGCGGTTCAGCCCGCACAACAGCTGGGAAGGTCATCATAGCCTGGATCAAAGCATTTTCGCTGAGCGGAAGTCTCGCCAGCACGCCGATCGCGGCGGTCCTCCTCAGCCTTCAGTGGCAGAAACAGCCACCAGTATCCCAATAATCCACAGAGATTCCACGTCCCCGACAGAAAGAGCGGTCAGTTACATTAGCCTGCTCCTCGAGTTCATAATGTAGCTCACCGCACGCGTGTCGATGGGGCTCCCCGGCTCTCCCTGGCCGGTGCGCTTCGCGGAAATTTTTTTAATCGATAGTATCGATAGATGAAATAGCCCAGAAAACAGTCCACGCACATAAATCCATTCCAAATTGGTTCGAGCGAGCGCTGAAGAGTTACAGACGAGACAAATGCAGAAGCAGGGGGGGGGGGACCAGGGAGGTGTAGGAGCAAAAAGAGATGCGACCTGCTCTGCCGAGTGTGTAGCTTGTGATTAAGTTTGCAAATGCTACTGAATTCAAGCCTTAATTAGTTTCTACTTGTAAAAATGTTCAAAATTATATTTCCAAAATGTAATGAGTGATGTTTAAATATTACTTGAAACAGGAGCGCTAATAAAAGTAAGTAAAGACATTCTGCTGCTGTCTTTACTTTATCTTTTTTCTATTTGTAATTTTTTCTATCTGTGACGTGTGTTTTTTTGTCTTTCTAGGGGGTACACCTGCACCTACATCTTGACCTGCCATTCTGTGGTTGTTTCTCCTTCCTGTCCTCTCAAAACCTGCCGGTCAAAGCAGATGGCTGATCCTGGTTCTAAGGTTTCTTTCTGTTAAAAATAAGTTTTTCCTTTCCACTGTTGCCTTTGTAGATAGACAACTTATATTATAGTAATTGGCTTTTGTATACATGTGAATGTTTCTGTTCAGTGCCCTGAGAGGACTTCTGTTGTGACTTGGCGCTTCATATCCATCTATCCATCCATCCATTTTCGTCCGCTTATCCGGGGTCGGGTCGTGGGGGTAGCAGCCTAAGTAGGGAGGCCCAGACTTCCCTCTCCCCAGCCACTTGGAGCAGCTCCTCTGGGGGAATCCCAAGGCGTTCCCAGGCCAGCCGAGAAACATAGTCCCTCCAGCGTGTCCTGGGTCTTCCTCTGGGTCTCCTCCCGGTGGGACATGCCCGGAACACCTCACCAGGGAGGCGTCCAGGAGGCATCCTAACCAGATGCCCGAGCCACCTCAACTGGCTCCTCTCGATGTGGAGAAGCAGCGGCTCTACTCCGAGTCCCTCCCGGATGACTGAGCTTCTCACCCTATCTCTAAGGGAGAGTCCAGACACCCTGCGGAGAAAACTCATTTCAGCCGCTTGTATCCGAGATCTCGTTCTTTCGGTCACAACCCAAAGCTCATGACCATAGATGAGGGTGGGAACGTAGATCGATCGGTAAATTGAGAGCTTTGCCTTTTGACTCAGCTCTCTCTTCACCACGACAGACCGGTACAGCGCCCGCTTCACTGCGGACGCTGCACCTATCCGCCTATCGATCTCACGCTCCAGTTTTCCCTCATTCGTGAACAAGACCCCGAGATACTTAAACTCCTCCACTTGGGGCAGGACCTCCTCCCCGACCCGGAGAGGGCATGCTACCCTTTTCCGGCTCAAGACCATGGCCTCGGATTTGGAGGAACTGATCCTCATCCCGGCCGCATCACACTCGGCTGCAAACCGCTCCAGTGAAAGTTGTAAATCACGAACTGATGAAGCCAATAGGACCACATCATCTGCAAAAAACAGAGAAGCGATTCTAAGGCCACCAAAACGGATCCTCTCAACACCTTGGCTGCGCCTAGAAATTCTGTCCATAAAAGTTATGAACAGAATCGGTGACAAAGGGCAACCTTGGCGGAGTCCAACTCTCACCGGAAACGAGCCTGACTTACTGCCGGCAATGCGGACCAAGCTCTGACACCGGTCGTACAGGGACCTAACAGCCCATATCAAAGGGCCTGGTACCCCATACTCCCGGAGTACCCCCCACAGAACCCCCGAGGGACGCGGTCGAATGCCTTTTCCAAGTCCACAAAGCACATGTAAACTGGTTGGGCAAACTCCCACGCACCCTCCAGGACCCTGTTGAGGGTGTAGAGCTGGTCCAGTGTTCCACGACCAGCACGAAAACCACACTGCTCCTCCTGAATCCGAGGTTCGACTATCCGACGGACCCTCCTCTCCAGAACCCCTGAATAGACCTTACCAGGGAGGCTTAAGAGTGTGATCCCCCTATAGTTGGAACACACCCTACGGTCCCCCTTTTTGAATAGGGGAACCACCACCCCAGTCTGCCAATCCAAGGGAACTGCCCCCGATGTCCACGCGATATTGCAGAGTCGCGTAAGCCAACACAACCCTACAACATCCAGAGCCCTAAGGAACTCAGGGCGAATCTCATCCACCCCTGGAGCCCTGCCCTAATATGAAATATACACAATTTGTCATGCGAATACTCACTAACCACACAAACTGTTGATACCAATTGACCTAAAGCTGTCTCAGTTTGAAGTTTGCTGGCAAAACACTTGTGTATTTACAGCTCTGTTCCCCCTCTGTGTGAAACAAACCGACCTGTTTCCATGAGACTCCGCAGTCGTCTCTCCACCACAGCAGCTCTGCTGTCGATGTGCTTCTGCTCCGTCTCCAGCGCCGCCAGCTCGCTCAACACGTACTGACTGGTGTCCTGCAGACACTGACCACAACCCCATCATACACACACACATGCACACATACAAACACACATATACATTTGAACATAAACAACCACAAGAAAAAAGTAAAGGAGAGCGTGGGAAGAAAAAGATTAGAGGGATGCCAAAGTTTTTGGGCAATTTAGGCAGCAAAATCCTTTACAACTCAATGATTAAAACAAATTTTATAAAAAGCAGATTATTATTGAATCAGTGAGATGAATGTATGGAGTTAAGAAGGAAAAAGAGAAGAACACGTAACTGACCATCGTTTCCCCCTCATAATTAGAGGGTTGTGTCTCAGCTACATTCTGCAGATCTGCAAACGTCACAAAACATTAAGAACAGATTAAAGAATGAAGAACAGAAAACAGTGAGAAATGTCATTTTCTGTTAAAATGCAGTGTGAATGCTGAGTGCTAATTGACTGTTGAATTTTTAGGAAACTAAAACAGAGTTGTTAAAACCAAAAGAAACAGAAGACTATCTAAAAGCTAAACGTAGAACACTAGCTAAAAAAAAAGAATGAACAAAACACAAAGCAAAAACTAAAAGGAAAATGTTAGAGAAAAGAAGCAAATCACTAGCCTAAAGCTAAATGTAGCAAAATGGAAGGTAAAGCTAAAAGTTGCAAAACCTAAAGCAGCACAAGGGTGGCCGTCGATAGGGAAGCTAGAAGTTTCTATAACAAAAGGCACACTAAAGCTAAAAGTAGCAAAATGCTACGTAAAAGTTATATGTATTAAAAGGTATAGCTAAAAGTATTAAAGCCAGGCTAAAGGCTAAAAGTATTAAAAGCCAAGCTAAAAGCTAAAAGTATTAAAAGCCAGGCTAAAAGCCTAAAGTAAAAGCCAAGCTAAAAGCTAAAAGCAATAAAAGCCATGCTAAAAGCTAAAAGAATTAAAAGCAAGACTAAAATTATTAAAAGCCAGGCTAAAATATTAAAAGCAAGGCTAAAAGCAAAAAGTATTAAAAGCCAGGCTAAAAGCAAAAAGTATTAAAAGCCAGGCTAAAAGCTTAAAATATTAAAAGTCAAGCTAAAAGCTAATTCAACCTGGAGAGACTCACCAAACGAGAGAGAGTAATACATTTACTAAAAGTATTAAAAGCTAGACTAAAAGCTTCAAGTATTAAAAGCCAGGCTAAAAGCTTCAAGTATTAAAAGCCATGCTAAAAGCTAAAAGTATTAATGGCTAAAATCTAAAAGTATTAAAAGCCAGGCTAAAATCTAAAAGTACATTATTAAAAGCCAAGCTAAAAGCTAAAAGTATTAAAAGCCAGGCTAAAAGCTTCAAGTATTAAAAGCCAGTCTAAAAGAGAGTCAGAGTCAGAGAAAATTTATTGTCATTTGCACCGCATGTAGTACATGTGTTGAAAACGAGATTATGTACACAGGGTCCCAGTTACATCCAACAACAAATGCAAGAGAAAAACAATAATAACATCTAGGATTAACTAAGAGAGACATCAGCTAGTAATACACTAAGCCCTAATGTAGTAGAAAAACATCATTATAAACAGCAGCACGAACATGAGCAGATGGTCACAGATGAACGCAGATAGTCACAGATGAACGCAGCAACAAGAAACAGATCAGTATCAGCATGATGTGACATTTTGCAGTGTTTATTCTTATTATTTATTTATTCATGAGTCTGACAGCCTCAGGGTAGAAGCTGTTCCTCAGTCTAGTGGTTCTACATTTGATGCTCCTCAACCTCCGTCCCGAGGGGAGTGGTGCAAAGAGTGAGTGTGCTGGGTGAGTGAGGTCTTTCATGATGCAGGTGGCTCTTTTTCTGCATCTGGAGGTGTAAATGTCTGTGATGGTGGGGAGACTGACTCCCACAGACTTCTGTGCAGCCTTCACCACTCTTTGTAGAGCTTTCCTCTCTGCAACTGTGCAGCCTCCATGCCACACGTTGATGCTGGAGCACAGGACGCTCTCCACTGCACACCTGTAGAACGAGGTGAGGACTGAGCTTCTCAGACCGGCTCGTCTCAGCCGTCTGAGGAAGTAGAGTCTCTGATGACCTTTCTTGATCAGGCTGGTGGTGTTATTGCTCCAGCTGAGGTTATCATTCAAGTGTACACCCAGGTACTTGTAGCTGGAGACCACCTCCACCGCAGATCCACCTATATACAGTGGGGTGTGGGTGTGTTTGTTCCTTCTGAAGTCCACAATCATCTCCTTCGTCTTCTTCACATTCATGTGAAGCTTCATGTATTAAAAGCCATGCTAAAAGCTAAAAGTATTCATGGCTAAAAGCTAAAAGTATTAAAAGCCAGGCTAAAATCTAAAAGTATTAAAAGCCAAGCTAAAAGCTAAAAGTATTAATAGCCAGGCTAAAAGCAAAAAGTATTAAAAGCCAGGCTAAAATCTAAAATTATTAATAGCTAGGCTAAAATCTAAAAGTATAAAAAGCCAAGCTAAAAGCTAAAAGTGTTAATAGCCAGGCTAAAAGCTAAAAGTATTAAAAGCCAGGCTAAAATCTAAAAGTACTAAGCCAAGCTAAATGCTAAAATTATTAATAGCTAGACTAAAATCTAAAAGTATTAAAAGCCAAGCTAAAAGCTAATAGCCAGGCTAAAATCTAAAAGTATTAAAAGCCTGGCTAAAATCTAAAAGTATTAAAGGTTCAGTATGCAGTTTCTGTAGAACTGCAGCAGTTAGAAATATTTTCAACAGGCAAAGCATTCTGATCCCTCCCCCTCAGAGCCATATGTGGCTCTGCCCCCTTGTGGTCTGTTGAATTTCAAATTCAAGCTCTGTTTTTATTGGCTGATTCAAATTCAAGCTCTGTTTTTATTGGCTGGTTACAAACTCTGTTTTTATTGGCTGGAAAATGGCGGGTCACCTTTTCTTTTTAGAAATGCTTATTTACCACCTGGAGAAGCAAGGGGACAATATTTTTTTTTTATTTTTTCAGAGATTACCTGGCTAACATCAGTCTGTCAGGAGGTAGTGACAGAGTGAAGAAATATGTTCATAAAAAAAGCTACATACTGCAGCTTTAAAAGCCAGGCTAAAAGCATAAAAAGACAAAAAATAGAACATGTATGCTGAAGTAAAATTAAGATATTCTTTTTAATGATTTGAACAAATCTGAATGTGTTTCTGTGGGCAAAATATTTTACTAAAGTTAAATATTTTGAAAAACATAAAAGTTACAAAAATTAAAAGTCATGGCATCCATCTCCTGAATGAGCTAAATGTTTTGATTTATGACTGTCTAAAACTGTACAACGTATGAAGTTAAGTAGGTAGTTAGATTACAAATACTGCAGTAAAAAAAAAAACTGGAAAAAAAAACTAGCATGAATACTGAATTGATAATCGCACAATAAAACCAGGAGGTAAGACACACCACACACCTGTCAGATTAGTGTTTTCTGTTGCAGACTTAGTCTTTGAATCTTCACTCTGTAGAAGAAAAAAACCCTCATGATTAAGTAGGTGATGTAAGACTGAGCACACTTTTTGTCATTTTAGCCAATCATCAATCATCAGTATATAAACTCTGTTTTAAGTTAATGAAAAAAGACACCTGTGCAGATTTTGATGCTTTGGTAACACATCTCGGAGGAGGCACTGGATATATTGACTCATCGACTGAAAACACATCAGGTGACCAATTAGAGATGAATTATTCGGCGTAATATAATTTAAATAACACTTTTTTAAAGCGGTACAACACATAGCTCAAAGCTTTTGTCCAAGGTGCACTCTGCAGTTTTTGTAGAACGCAGCACTTAGAAAAATTTTCAACAGGGAAAGCATTCTGATCCCTTGCCCTCAGAGCCATATATGGCTCTGCTCCCCCTTGCTCTGCTGAAATTCAGCTCTGCCTTCTTAGCTCCGCCTCCACTGCATGTCCTGTGGCAGCCGCTGCAAAGTTCTGTGTTTATATGTTAATAGAGCGTTCTAAAAAATAAAATAAAAACATGGAGTGCTGGTCCAGCACACCAGAACACCATGAAATCTGCAGAGCCTCGCGCAGCCACGTTGAACCCGAGTTTAATTCGCTCGTGACAAATTCATCCATTTCCTCATTTCAGTCATGGAGTCAGTGGAGGAGGAAGCGATGACTTGACTTTTGGCAAAAAAACAAAAGAAAAGTCCAGATCAGGGATGAAGAAGGGGAATTTAATACATTTGTGTCACATACAAAACAGTTTTGCATCGCTTTGCAATTATTTCAACGAGAACCTGCGTGGCCGCGGGGGCTGGGACAGGCGGGGGCGTGGGTTAGGAGCGTGAGAAGTGAGAAGCTCTGTTTTTATTGGCTGGTTAAAAACTCTGTTTTTATTGGCTGGTTAACGGCGGGTCACTGTGGGAATTTAAAATTGCTTTTAGTAACACCTGGAGAAGCAAGGGGACTATAGTTTTTTTCAGAGATTACTTTGTCTAACATCAGTCTGTCAGGAGATAGTGACAAAGTGAAGAAATATGTTAAAAATAAATTTTTAGAAAACTTACAGACTGCACTACAGAAACTGCAGACTGCACCTTTAATATTACAAACTGATTTCATGGAACTTTAATGCAACAGATTCGACAGACTGTGTGTTCTGCTTCATCAACAACAACAGTATTACTTTTTCTCACTTTAACTCAGTGATACAAAACGCAGTACTAATAGAAATTATTTAAGTAAAATTACGGTTTTGACTTAACAAAAACTCCATTTAAATTTATGACAGAAGAATGTAAAATTAGCAGAAATATGTGAGTTTTACCTTTACCAGCTCGTTTACTTCTGGGCGGTGGGACGACCAGCGTGCTGCTCCCGCCCTCCTCCAGGCTCAGGCCTTTGTTCAGCCGGGCCATGCAGAAAGCTGCGGCGTCGACGTCTGCAGGACCAACCGGGGCGAGGCCGTAACTGGACTGACTGCTGTTGTGCTCGATCTGCAGTATGCTCAGCTCCTGGTTGGTGAAGTGAGAGCGAATCTGGCTGAGGTAGGTCATAACGATGAGCCTGTCGGGTACGGACAGGAGAACCATGTCGGACGGCTCCAAGAGGCGAGAGACGCCCAGCGACTCAAAACCATCAAAGGCCTAAAATTAGGAAAGAGACTAAATGAATAAAACATTTCTGGATCAAACCTAACAGTGGCAGACAAACGTACAAATGTAAATTATGGCTCACTAGAGATTAGATTTCAGAAGCATCTGGCTTCCAGGCTGATTTAAAGCTGCACAAACATTTATTTTTACTCAACTCAACCTTATGTAAATAGCAATATTTCAAACGTAAGTGCCCAACAGAGCAACACAAAGACATAAAATAGCTTAAAATAGTGGTAAAATAGAACTCTCCAGTTTCAAAGTACATATACAGTAATAACCAATTAAATCACAATAAATTAAATACAGTACTGTACATTGAAAAAAAAAATCAAAGGAATTAAAAATACAAAAAAATGTTTTAAGTCAGGCACAAAACAGGCAAATAAAATAACAAAAATGTATACATTTTATTGTAACTGTCCTCTAATTAATTTTTTTTTCTTATTTGTTTTGTAGCTTTGACTTAATTTCTTTAAAACACTTTTTACAGGTTGAGGGCTGATTATGTTGAATTTATTTATTTATTTTTTAAGCAGGCCTATTCTGCCTCCACATGATTCTGTCTTTAATCTTAGTTGATTTTATCATTGATTTTATCACTTGTTTTTATTTGTTGTAGCACTTTGAGATTTTTATTAATGAAAAGTGCGGTATAAATTGAATTCAGTATTATTATTATTATTATAAGCTTTGACCAGACCCAGTCACAGCTGAAGACAACAGGAAGCATCTTTACACACAATATTCAACGTTAATACTGTTCATAAACAAATCTTATATAACTGAGTTGACAACATGTGGCTCAAATAGATAAAATATCTTTACTTGGGGTATTTCATTCATTCTAAATTATTAACAGATACACATAAATTAATTGGTAATTTGTCAATATTTTGTCAGAATTAATCGATTTGTTGTTTGTGCTTTAAACAGCCATTCAGGGCTGAGTATAAAATTTATTATCATTAAGATCCTTCTCACCTTCTTATTGTTGAGCTTAATTTCATGAGGATCCAACTGGTCAAAAGTTCTATCGGAGAAAAACAACAACATACAAGAACATGTTTTTGATACATGAAAGTTGAATAAACACAGAGTTAACACATCTCCCTGTAAGGATAAGATAAATAGTAAAAAATGTAAAGCATACACAACACTTTGGAGCGAAACATGGCGTACATTTTGTCTGGATGAAAGTGGTGCAGAATGGCACAGAAGGCCAGGCCGTTTCTCCAGGAAGTGCTGAAGTTTGTGACCTTTATGCCGTTATATTCGTTGGTGATGCTCTGACACCACTGGAGCAGCGACTGGCTGGAGTTCACAAGATCCTGAAGGAAAGAAACGTAGCTTTGGTTAGGATGAATATATCAGGGTTCATGAGCATCAGTCATAGTTAAATTAGATCACTAGAGGGCACGTTGGTCATGTGACTCACTGGAAGGACGGGAAGCCATAACCAAAGAGGGCAAGAGTCTGGACTTATCGTTGTAGATATGGGCAAAACAGCCAACAGTAAAGGAGGATTATGTAATATTATTAATTATAATATTAATATAACAGAATGTATATAATCTTTGTGATGTATGTAAGGTTGGACCAACTGAAGAAAAAAATGAAAATGTCTCATTTCACAAGTCAGCAGACTTGATCTTATTTAGGTCAATGTGAATGTGATCCAACCATAACATAGGATAAACAGATAACTGTTTAAAGTTAAAATGAGCCTATAAAGTCAATGTCATCAAGATTAATTATTGAACTGGCTGGTAGATGTAAGCTTCTGTGGCATTCCCTTCCTTGCTCTGCGAGAGGTGGCAGCTTTTTTACTTCCCCCCACCCCATTTTCTTCCTTCTCCCTGCTCTGCCATTTGTGTGTGTCTGAAGCTCCTCGGGTACTCATCTCCCGAACGTAAATTAAGATTATGGATCTGGTATCATGGACGATCAACTCTATTGACAAGATTTTTTTCAACAAAACGACAAGGTCCGGGGGAACCAGCGTGTCCAGCTCAGACGCACACTGTGGAATACGTCATGGACTCGTGGGGAGTGTGGCAGGTGATGTCTCTCAGTCCTGTCTCAAGAGGACGTTGAAGACGTTTACATAATTGGATTTATGACTCTGCTTTTTGGTATCGGAGGGGCTCTGTTCTATCGGAAATTGAAGAAGGCGGCGGCAACAGTTTCGGCCATGGCAAAGCTTCCGAGCCAGTGTGAAGGTTTGATCCGTGCCGTGACCTCGCAAAATCAGTTGATGTACGAGCTAAACCGTAAGGTGGAGGCGATTTATGAGAATCGCAGGCCTGGTGGGTTCGACCTTGGGGGAGACTCATAGCATGGATTAGTGGAATGGATTCCCACAATTAGGCCCATTTTAGAATTGGATCGTCCAGATGGACTCAAGGCAGAAGGAAAAAAAATCTGTCTGCCTGAAGAAAATCAACAATCAAGCTTATCTGAATCTGACTCCCCGTCAGCCTTGGAAATGGGCTGACTATCAAATTGCACTTTCTGTGCAAGCTTATCAGAACTGCTGGCTGAACAACATCATCAGAACTGTGGCTGATCTGAAAAAGGCTCGTGGACAAATCTCACCACCTCAACCTCAAATGCATATGTAATCTGTTTTTAACTGTGCTGCTGGTAGAGTTTTTTGATGTCTCAAATCGTGTCCTGATAGACAAGATGTGAAAGATCTTTTTTTTTTATTACCCTCATGGTTCTTCCCCCCTTTTCATATCTAAGATTATGATTCTGATAACAATAAGACGGCCGCGCTGATTAAATTAGCTGCAGCTTCGTACACTTAGTCCATCTTTCGGACGACTGTGCGTACATATTCTCACTGTACCTCGGTGCAATGACAATTAAGCTTATTCTGATTCTGATTCATGTGTAGCACTGTGCTGAAACATGCTACAATTTAGCACAAATTATTAAATAGTACAACCTTGGGGGAGACTGTGTAGATGGTGTAGAGGCAGGGCAGCCGGCTCAGGACCGGAAGGTCCCAGGTTCGATCCCCGGTCACTGCATACCTCGTTGTGTCCCTAGGCAAGACACTTAACCCCGAGTTGCTCCCGGTAGGACTGGCAGCGCCTTGCATGGCAGGCTACCGCTACCGGTGTATGAATGTGTGTATGAATGGGTGGATGGCTGGTACTGTGAAGCGCTTTGCGGCCCCTCCTAGGGGGCTGGAAAGCGCTATACTGTATAAGTAAGCTCCATTTACCATTTAACCTTGCATTGCCTCTGATTTATATCATATTTACACAGTGAAAAATAATATTATATATTTGACTATTGTTAGGTTTCCTTTACACAAAGCTGACCTATTGAGAATATTGTTAGTCAATATCAGTAGAGACAAGTTTCATCCTTCAAAGTATCTATGGGTATGCAACTACATAACTGTTAAATAATAATAAATATACATTATTCCAGTACTGTCATGCAATCCTTTATATGTAGTTTCTGAGTTGTGTGTGTTATTGACTGACTTCAGCTCTACCGGTAGTTTAGATCATTACTTATAAACAATATATTTTCATTGTATATCATCCAGCTGTTTTACATGACCCTTCGTAAATTACAACTGGTCCAAAATTCAGCTGCCCGTATCATTACACGGACCCCCTCAATCCATCACATCACACCTGTTTTAAAACAGCTTCATTGGCTTCCCATCCCATATTGTCCATAAGCCAAAACACCATTCCGGATGCTTGGAAAACAGCATTTGTTCTTCCTTTGCTGAAGGGAGGTGACCCCACCTCACTGAACAATTATCGACCGATCTCTAAACTCTGCATCTTAGCCAAGGTTCTAGAAAAACTGATAAACTCTCAGATCAAAAATTATCTGGACTCATTTAACATCTTACCTCTTCATCAATCTGGTTTCAGGAAAAAACACAGCACAACAACTGCTTCTCTGAAGGTTCTGAATGATGTTGTTGAAGCATTGGATGCTAAGGACTATTGTGCTGCACTTTTCTTAGACCTGTCTAAAGCTTTTGACACTGTGGATCATAACATCCTGTGTCATAAGCTCTCAGAAATCGGTTTCTCTGATCACACCATCGGTTGGTTTTCTAACTATCTTTCCAATCGGAGGCAATGTGTTCAACATAACGGTACTTCTTCCAGCTATTTAACAGTTAAAAATGGTGTACCACAAGGCTCAGTTTTAGGACCCACTCTCTTTACAATCTACATAGCTAATGTAGGTCACTGCATCCCTGATGCATCCTTACATTTCTATGCTGATGATACAGTTGTTTACTGCCGAGCTAAAACAGTTGCTAAGGCTTTCCTGTTACTGCAATCTGCTTTTGACATCATCCAGTCAGATTTGTTCCGTCTCAAACTTGTCCTAAATGCTGATAAAACAAAAGGGATGTTTTTTTCAAATAGGAAGGCGGTTCCAGCAGATCCTCCTCTGATTTTATCTTCAAATGGTGTCCCTATTGAGTTTGTTGATTCCTATAAATATCTGGGTATCCTGATTGATTCACATCTCTCTTTTAAACTCCACGTGGAAAACCTAGTGAAGAAACTGAAAGTTAAACTGGGTTTCTTTTTCAGAAACAGATCATGTCTATCACTGAATGTCAGGAAACGCCTTGTGTCTGTGACTTTCCTTCCCTCCATTGATTACGGTGACATTCTCTACATGAATGCTCCTACAAGCACCCTGCGGATGTTGGATGTTGTCTATCATGGTGCACTAAGATTCATAACTGGTTGTGATTATCGTACCCACCACTGCACCCTGTATTCACTGGTTAACTGGACATCATTAACCTCACGCAGACTCTTCCACTGGTACATTTTCATCTTTAAATCACTTCTTGGTCTGCTGCCCTCATACATCTCCTCCTACATGTCTTTGCGTGAGTGCAGCTACAGTGTGCGCTCTCAGGACATGATTACCTGCAGTGTTCCGTCAGTGAGGACTGAACTTGGAAAAAGGGCCTTCTCCTACTCCGCTCCTGCTTCATGGAATATCTTACAAAAAGATCTGAAGCTCTCGACCTTGACTTCTCTAAATGGTTTTCAGAATCTGTTGGAATCCTGGCAAAAACCAATGCAGATTTGTTCCTGTCTTTGATTTTATACGTCTACCTTATAATGTTTTGCTAGTTTTTTGATACTTTGTTAAAAAAAAAAAAAAACTTTCTTTTGTTTTTTTCTCTCTTTTGTTTTCTATTGTTTATTGTTTGTTTGTTTATTGTTTATTGTTTAAGGAAATTCTACCACTGCTGTTCATTGTTCTTTAGTTTTAGCAGGTCGCTTTCGTAAATGAGCCCATGAGGTTCAAAAGATTTACCTGACTAAATAAAGGTTGAATGAATGAATATTGCATCAATTACAAAATACTCCTCCTTACATTCAAAGCTGTCCACAACCTTGCTTCACCATACCTTTCAGACATTATTCACATTGTTACACCTGCTCGTACCCTCAGATCCTCTTCTTCCATCCAGCTCATTGTTCCCATTGCCCGTCTTGTTACTATGGGGAGCAGAGCATTCAGCTGCTCTGCTCCCCAGCTCTGGAACTCACTCCCACCTGATATTCGCAACACAGACTCATTGCCACATTTCAAAGTCAAACTCAAAACTCACCTGTTTAAAGTAGCCTATGCATGATAACAACTGCATTGTCTTATTTTTTATTTTTATTTTAATTCATTTTACTTGTTTTTTCTGTGTTTATAATGTGTCTGGTTTATTTTTATTTTTTATGATTGACAATGTAAGGTGACCTTGAGTGCCAAGAAAGGCGCCTACAAATAAAATGTATTATTATTATTATTATTATGACTGTTGAATGAAATTAACATGAATTATCTATTCTATTAATTTATTGTAAAAAAAATTACAAATAATTTGTGACACAGATCCAGTTGAGCTTGCTGTTAATCAAATACAGTAGTTGCTTTGTCAGCTGTGAGCTGTTGCTCTCTTTGGACGCCGTCTTTGATGTCACAGATGCGAGCAGTGGGCGAGATAAGGGGCGCTCTCTAGTTGTCTTATTTAACTCTATGGTGTCAGTCTTCTATTTGTTTACCTCAGTTGTATCGTCCTTCCCATCAGCCTCTTCTCTGATCACCAGCACAGGATTATCTGCCTTAACTTCGGGGGATTCCTCCTCCACTAACGTAGGAAGCCAAGCAGTCTTCGCTTCACAGTGCTGGGGAGGAACCGTGGTGTGTCGACTCAAAGACTCCTTTGGATGGGAGGGTTGGTTCTCCTCTCTACCATCTGGGAGGTCTGAAGCTTGGTGTTTTACTCTGAGGAGATAAAACAAAATATTTTAAGAAGGAACAGATGTTTCTAAAAAGGCAATGAGAGCATCCCTTTGCTAGTTGCAGAAATGAGAAAGAAACTTGCAAACGTAGACTGATGAGCAAGTTAGTTAGAAGACAAATCTTAAAGAATTTAAGCACTGATGCATCAAACCAGCTCTAAGATATTTAGATTTTATTTCCCCCAAATCTTTACACAAGAACACTCAACTAATACAACCTAGATGGTGGTACACCTACACAACATCTATTATAAGCTGAACATGTTCACATAGACAAGAAACACTCGAGAGCAAGTTCAAATCAAGCCTCAACTCATTCACGTAAAGACAAAATATGTCAAAACAAGATCAGACATTTGACTTTTCAAGCCAAGTTGAAAGCATATACTTTGTATTTAAACACTCAGATTACTGGTTTATGCACAGTTTTCCAAAGGATTTCCGTAGTTTGGCAGGGATCTCAGAAATTTACTTTAAAAATTTTAAACATGACAAAAATCATCTCTTGGAATTTTTTGACAAAAATGAATGAAAACAAAACTGCCGAGTGAAATTCAAAGCTATGGAAATGGTTATTGCATTTAACATTTTTAAATGCCTTTCAACTTCTTAATTTTACACATTACTGTATATAATTTATTTCTGTAGCGCCATCTCAATGAAAACTACCTGCATTGTAGCCATTGCTGAATTTGAGGTGGATCCTGCCAGAACAGGATCCGGAAACTCTCTTATTTTGACAGGGTGCGTCCAATAACTGTTTGCTTGGACCCAGTTACTCTCAGGATTATAAAGTTATGAACAAATATGAGTGCCTTTAACAAATAAAACTTATACTGGATATGAAACTGAAAATAATTATATAAACACTCATTTTAAACACAACAGTCACGAGCATATGAGCTGCCCCTTCAAGTAACATTTCCACGTCTACATAGCAAAAAAAAAATTCCATCCCTAAAAGAGTGGTGGGGGTGAGTGCTGAGCTAACCACGCAGTCGTATGTGGGCAGGAGCCCAGACAAAGGGGACGCCTGGAGGGTTCACATGTGGAGTTGGACAACAACAAGCAAGGACAGTGTCGGGCTCGGAACCATCAGAATTCTGAACGGAAATGTTTAACAACCCGTTCTACTGTATTCAATTTTTTCACTCTACATTCCTTCAGCTAAATATCAAGAGCGAAACGGGTTTGCAGGTTCTGCTGACTTACACTTTGTCCTGTTCAAGCGGTTCCTCCGTGTCATTTAGCTTTATTTCCTGCAGGGCGTCAGGACGGAGTTGGCACTGATCAGTAACGTCAGCAGGAGCATCTGCACAGCTTTTAGTCTCTGTGACATCACGATCAATATCACCAGGTGCAGGAACAAGTCGTTTCATACTGCGAGAACTGGAAGCGGGGGATGTGTCCCGTGACATTTGGCGAATTCTGGCCAACAAAATTCTTTCTTCTTCTTGAAGCTGCTGGTCATTGGAGGGCCCGCTGGGAACATCGTTTGTTGGCAAACTGACACCGACTTCAGAGTAATTCTTTAAAATCTTCTTGTCCATGTCAGAAACGACTTTGGGAATGCGTAAGCATGTGTCGATTTTTGTGTCAACCTGTATCTTACTGGTGTTTGTGTCAGTGCATGTTTTGCTGGGTTTAGAGTCGCTGTTTGAGCTTTGAG
This sequence comes from Garcialebias charrua, assembly GCA_038048925.1. Lineage (NCBI taxonomy): Eukaryota > Metazoa > Chordata > Actinopteri > Cyprinodontiformes > Rivulidae > Garcialebias > Garcialebias charrua. The sequence goes on along the minus strand of JBBPBX010009739.1, from coordinate 42,717 downwards.
ACAGAGGAGAAGGAACCGACGGCTGAACAGATTCAGCCTCTGTATGAACTGTTTTACTAAAATCATGCTGTTCCTTCATTGGTTGCTTTTGTGGATCTCTGAGCTTTGATTTGATTGCGTTGTCCGTCTCTGACACCAAAGGTGTTCTACTGTCGGTCTGATCAGGTGGTTCCAGTTGATTTAGCCGTCTAACATCAGAACTCTGACAATGAGCTGGTTCGATGCAGTGGGTTGCAGAGGGCTTCTGGGCTACAGCAGGGAATGAACATCCTGGGCTGAAGACAGAACAGAAGAATTCAAAACTAAAAAAGCTGACTGAAGTAAAAGTTGCAGCCATCCTTTTCATGCAACATTCTGCTTTGGCAACCAACAAGCAAGAGTCATCCTGTTAATGTTGCAAAGCCTGAAAAGTGTGTTGAACTGAGTCGAGAAGATTTTTTCCACACTTATTTTTCCAGTTGTTTGGACAAGACTTTCCCCCTAACAACTGCCAGAATGTTAGCAGACCAAAAGTATTGAGGATTTTACAGCATTTTTTTCTTTTTAACTTGGGCCAAGTTTGACCAAACTGAAAATACATTTTCAGGAAGTGTTCCGGTTATATTTTCAACATGGAAATTTTGACTTCTACATACAAAGGGAATGCACTACAAGCCAACCCATTCAACCATGCTAACAGGCATGCTGCATTTCCACAATGCTCTTTTGCCTTATTTCTATAGATCATAAGCGTCATAATAAAAACACATGTAGATACTGCTTTGTATTTTGCCATGTTAGCAGCAGAACATCATACTAGTCCTGTTTCACTAACCTGTTTTTAGGTATACAGTAAGCAGATTCCTGTTATCAAGCTTTTCAGTCCGTATGCAACCAAATTTCACTCGCTTACTCTCATAGACTGACTTCATGACTTCTGCTTTTTACATTTTATGACGATTATTAAAACTATACTCTTAGCATAAACTCTAAATTTACCTGTATTAATGGAAACCATTTCCAAGATACAGTATATATGGATTTATGGAAATAGTTTCAAGAACTCCCACTTAGTGTTTCACAACCCATTGTGGCATCCCAACCCCAACTTTTGGAACTACTGATTAAGAACCTAAAGACCGAATGTGAAGCTACTGGTCTAATTGAACTGGACTGTGGGTCACAGTAAGTGTAACGTTTACAGCTGAGTATATTCAAAAGCAACTCATGGGCAACTAAAACAATGGACAGTAGTACTTCGCTACTTGGCTGTTCGACTTTGGCGGTCTCGCTCTTTCGCAGTTTTTCAACGATTGTCAACGTTAATATTACACGACTGAGACATTATTGGATAAAAAGTTAACAAAAAATATTTCAGACAGGCGCTGTCATTTTGTAGTTTTCTTTCAATAAGCCTACACCAGTCAAAAGAACTACATTACCCAGAAGCCAACTGTGCTTCCGGCCGCTGATTTCTGCCGAAATGGAGGGAAAGTTTTGCAACGCAAATCTACCCTATCTATTAAGCTCACAGAACTGGCAGGAAAGTCGCAGATAATCCTGACGCGTCCTGAAGCTCAATTATCCATGCGCACATCGACCTGGACGGGGCGGTGGGCTTCGTTGCTGCAGGGTGGGTCTGCCAAACCGAAAACGAGCTGCTCGTCTGCAGAGCTGGTGAGTAAAATGTTGCAGTACTGTGCAGTGCATTTACATATATTGTTAAAATTATGTAGGTTGTTCTAAGAATTTAGAACATTGCAAGAGTATAGGAAGGGCTGATAAAGCCTTAAAATAAAATAGTGTTTCTACTTCGCAGTTTTTCACCTAGGGGGGGACACGTAACCCCCACGATAATTGAAGGACTACTGTACCGTATTTGATTGTCTTGCTAAACAATGTCTTACACTCATTTATTTATTTTCCAGGGTGAAAACCTCTGGCACGAGTCGTTATCAAGATCAAAATGTTAACACATAACTCTATTGCAACACTTGAAGAAAAAGCCAAACCCTCAGAGAAGGATGCAAGTTTAGTACCGTAACTATTATGTTCTGGTGGATGTAGTGAGTAAAGGGGAAACACAAAAACACTACAAACAGAGCTTCTTAATCCACGAGAAGCAACGAACCGATCTCTCGTGAGCTGTACTCACCTCTCCCTGTTACTAATGATCGTCCCCTCAGCCCTTACTCCCCCTGCTTCCCCCTCCATGTACAGCTCGGCCAGCCAAATGGAGCCAAGATCTTCCTGTCCTTTTTCGTACTCTACTTCCTCTTCCTCCTCCTCTTCTCTCAGCCACACTGGGATGGCATCGTGTTCAAGCCTCGATCCACTCTTTCTAACTGATCTTAGGCCAGCGTTGTCCGGTGCTTCTTTGACAGCACTTACTGAGTTTGGGGGTTTATTGTTGAGTGTTACAGAACCCTTGGGTCGGGTTGAACCTAAACTGGCCTCAGTGTTGGGTGTGCTCTGATCAATGGGATCAGATTTGCATTCTTCGTCCTGCTGCCTCTCATCATCAGCGATATCATCCAACTCTGCCTCCCTGAGCGACGGCCAGTTGTTTGATTGGCTGCTTGTCTCTCTTTGGTTGATTTGAGCAAATGAACAAAAAGGAGGCGTCTCCCTTTTCCATAAAGGCTCTTCGTTCCTATCCACTCCCTTTCTTTTTATTTCATTCTGTTTTGTTTCATTATTTTTATCCGTCTCATAGATTTGATCTGTTTGTTGCTTTACTTCTATCATTTCCTTCGTCTCCAGCTCTTCTTGGGCTTTTTCCATCCTCTTACTTCCCTCTTTCCTCTCCAGCTGCTCTCTCTGTTTCTTCTCCACCACTTTTCTTCCAAGCTTTTCTTTCATATTTTTGTTTCCCCTTTCTCTTTCTAATATTTCTTTGGCTTTTGCCTCGACTTCTTTTTCCAGTCTTTCTTTCTTGTTCTTCTCTGCTTCTTCCCTTTCCAACCTATCTTCCTCCCTTTTTTCTATCTCTTCCAGATCAAGCCTTTCTTTCTCTTTCTTTGCTATCTCTTCCCTTTCTATCCTGTCTTTCTCTTTCTTCTCCGCCTCCTCTCTCTCCTTTCGCTCCATTTCCCGTTCTCTCTCTTTCTCTTGTTCTACAGCAGCTAGCCTTAGACTCGCCACCAAACATAGTCCTTGTGCCGTGTCTGTTTTCCCGGATAACTCAGTCTTGGAAACCTCATCTTCAAAACCTGTCTGACTTTCTGTTGTGTCAGAGAAAACTTCAGGAGGTGAAATCGTGTCTTCATCAGTGGTGTTCAGAGGCTCAGTTTCAGAGGAGCACAGGGTCTCTGTATCTACTGGTTGGGCTTCATTATCTGGAAAGTGGTCTGCAGAGGGATGACCTGCTTCACTTGATCCACTTGGGTGAAGTATAGAGACAACTGTCTCATAGCTAACGAGCAAACATGATGGACAAAAACAAAAGACAAAAAAAAAAACCTGTGAGAGAGAGCTCTGGCTAAAACATCCTGCAAAACGATCACAACCGAACCCTCAACCTGAGAGCCAAACATCATGCTGGATTAGTTTCCTTCACAGACTTCGCTTTGGTGCAAATCCAGTAAGGTTTGCAACAATTCTGAAAAGGGAAAAACATTTTGTGTATGCAGAGAACCATCTGCTCTCTGCTAACTGGTGCAAAGCATACTGGCAAAGTTAAAAGCAAGAAAAGTACTTTATGCACCATGCAGCCAAGAGTTTGAGTCAGGTCAGAGAAAGATTTGTAAGAGATCTGCAACCAGCTCAAATAAACACCACATGGTCTGATTTATAAATAAAATAAAAATCAATGAACACCAGCCACTGTCAACAAAACAATGAAGTACCGTATTTTCTGGTGTATAGGTCGCACCGGTGTATAGGTCACATTGTCCAATTATCACCAATAGATTGGAAAAATCCCTAGATAGGTCGCACCGGTGTATAGGTCGCACCTACGTTTAGCTCTGCTGCAAATGTCTGCCACAGGAGCGCACAGCAAGGCTTTTAAGAAGATTAACACTTAAAAACAATTATTTGTTTGATAAAAATTATAGCAAATATGTGTCTGAGCTGAACTTTTCCTTAATAAATGAACGTAATTGTGAAATGAGCTGGATTTAAAAATTTGTTTAGCCGAAAGTGATAACAAGCCATACTGTATATAGGTCGCACCGGTGTATAGGTCGCAGGCCTTGAAAAAAAAAAACATAAAACGGTGCAACCTATACACCGGAAAATACGGTACATGTATATGGGTTAGAGACATGTACGACTGAAGTCAGAGTTTCAATTGCAGGTTTGTTTCACCTACAAAGCTGGCATCTTTTAAAGTCAGATCCTTCTGACGTGTTTTTGCATGAACAAAAATAAAATTCATGAGCATGTTAGAAAATCAGGTGCTATCATGCTGAGAAAAAAGTTAAAAAACCAATACTGAGTCTGGATTCAACCAATCCACAGGCAGACAGTGTGGAAATGAAGACAACAGAAAATCTAATTTTTTTTGTCTGTCAGAATGATCAACCAATAAAAACCACTCCAAGACACAACAGATCAAGATGCCATAAGCAAACATAAGGTAAGAAAAAATATGTCTGTCAGAAAAACAAATGCTAACGAATGTGGGCCTGTCATCAGAAGAACAAACTGTCCAGTCCAGATTATTGCAAATTTGCAAAGAAAACATCACTATTCTTCTAAGCCAACATTGTTGCCCATCTGTAGTCTGCTGTAGATCGGATAAGACCAGAGAGAAGGATGCTGGGAAATTATTTTTAGGGAAATTTGTCTCACACCAACATTTTAACAGAATGACAATCTATGAAGAAAACGCCACATTTAAACAATAAAAACTCATCCTCTCTGTAAAACAAGGTAGAGGTGGCATCATGATTTGGTCATATTTTGATGCATCTGGCTGAGGGCAACCTGCCATTACTAATTCATAAATTAATTTTCATTTATGCCAAGGGAAATAATGACCACGCTTAAGTCTTAAATCCAAAATAAATATGGTAGAAGCACATTAAAGCTCTACACCAGGGCTATTCCACAAAACTGCTCAGTGGACCACAGTTTCTGAAAGCCAACAGCGCGGGGAACGGGCATCCAGTGATGAAAATCATTATGTACTGTATTCTTCACCCTATAAGTCGTGGCTTTTTGCATAATTTGCATGCCCTGCGACTTATAGGCTTAAGTGACATATTTATGGATTTTTCCCATATTTATAAACCAATTTTTGGCTGAGATACGACCATTTTCATTCATTCTGATTGAAAATATTGAACACTACCATTTTCAGCTGCTAGATGGCACCCAAGTAGTATGGCATGCTGTTGTGTCATGTAATGGATAAAAGTGGCTATAATGCCAGTTAAAAAAAAAAATCAAGACAAAAACAACTGAACTTTATTTATTATACTTTACTTTTTACGTTATTGTTTTTGTCTTGAACTTTTTTGAATTTACCATGTCCCAGATGACTGAGAATCTTCACCAGCTATTAATGACACAATCGGCTTGCCATAAACTGCCACCTTTGTTCTGCTTGCTACCTGGAGCAACCGTCAAATCAGCGTAATTTCACTGCACCGCCCTGGCGAAATGCAGCTGACTATTAAAGTGCATTCATTAAGTGAAAGTTCAACTGAGACACACCTTTACTTTCAAGCAAACAAATACAGTAATTGTTTTAAGTGGTTATCTTGTTAAATTTCAAAGAAACGCGCAGCCTTCCTCCTTCTTTTTTCCCTCCCTGTCTGCGCACTCCCAGGAGCACTGAGGCAGAAAATACTTTTGAAATACAACCGATTTGACCATTAAAGTCCTTTTGTTAATAAGCAAATGTTAAACTGAGACACACCTTTACTATAAAGTCGAGCAAACAAATAATTGTTTTTAGGCGTTTATCTTGTTAATTTTTTTAAGTAACACACTGCGAATCCTCCCTCTGCGCATTCTTACTTCCGTGTACCGGCTTCTGAAATACAGCTGATTTGACCGCGGCCGCCATTTGGCAGCCAATCGATTTTTGGCACAACACCGGCCCACATTTCTGGGTTGTGAGCAGTGACGCATAATAGATGCGATGTATATAGCGAAGCGACATTTTTATGGATTTTTCCACTTTATTAAGACTTATTTGGACTGATGTGACTTATAGGGCAGAGCGACATGTACAGCAGAAAATACATTAAATAAACTAAAGTTTACAATGATCTGTTACTTTTTAAATTTGTTTATTTTATTGCATTAAGTCATAAATGCAATAAACAGAAGCCAAAACCAAGAACCAAAAAAAAAAAAAACATTTAATGAAGTGGGCCAGATTGAAGTCACCCACGGGCCGCCAGTTGAATAGCCCTGCTCTACACTGTGTTCTGCAACTGAAAGACAGACACTTTTGCAGCGTTCATACTTCATGCTAGATCATTTCCTTCAAATAACTGCATATATGATATATGATAGCAGGTGCTTTGCTTTTCGGCGTTTGTGGAGCACTGCTTTATCGGAAAATGAGGAAGACTTCAGCGGCGATTAATGCTATGTCGAAGCTCCCGAGTCAAAGTGAGAGTTTGATCCGTGCCGTGACTTCAATAAATCAGCTACTGTACGAGCTGAACCGGAAGGTGGACGCAATCTCTGAGAATCGCAGGCCACGCGCAGTGTTTGGGACTCGTGGACGCTGTAGTGGTCAACATCTGGAGGAGGAATCATAGCTTGGATCAGTGGAAAGGTTCCCACAATTGGATCAAATTGGATTAGATCGTCCGCCAGGACTCAAGGCTGCAGAAATTAAACTGCCTGCCTGAAGTGAAAAACATTCATGCTTATCTCAATCTGAACTCCCCAAACAGCCTTGGAGGGCTGGATATCAAATTTCTCCTGGGACATGAGCAACTGAGGAAAGAACAACTGCACCTAACTATCGTAACCCCCCCTGGAGAACTCTGTGAGCGCTTATCAGAGGTGCCGGCTGGTAACATCAACAGAACTGTGGCTGATCTGAAAAAGGCTTATGGACTAATCTCACTGCCTTGACCTCAAATGCATATGTGATTTGTCCTAAATGTGCTTGCTTTGTAGAGTTTTTTGATTTATCATATAGTGTCCGAACAGACAAGACGTGAAAGATCTTTTTTGTAATACCAACATCTTCCCTCATGGTATCTATCCCTTTTTTTTCATATCTAAGATTGTGGCGGCGCCGACACGGCTGCAGCTTCGTGCACTCGGCCCATCTTTTAAGACGAGTGTGCGTAATTTCAATCATGTTGTATTGTGCCCTGGTGCAATGTCAATGTCAATAAAGATATATTCTATTCTATATATTCTGAATAAATTCCCATATTTGTATCTTTGATAGTCTTTTATGACGGATCACGTTTATTTATGCAGAAATGTAGATCAAATGTTGCATAGTTTTCCAGCACTACTGTTCTCTTGGGCCATAAAACAGGGTTTGCATTCTGCAGCACACGCTGACAGAGAGTCCGAGCGGCAGGCAGAGAGACTCACCCTCTGTACAACACCCCGACCACTGCTGACATGAAGCCAGCAGCTGCCTCCGTTTGCTGCTCTGCAACACACACATCTGTCTCTGCACATTTCTGGGCACTACCACACACACACACAGAAAAACACATTTCACAGAAGAAAAAAAAAAGCTCCAGTTAAACGCCTTCAAGTTAAACCTTCAGCGTGTCAACACGTTAATATGAGGAGAAAAGCTTCAGGTGAGGAGGTACAGTTACTGTGGTTAGGTTGCAGCTCAGCGTTAGTCAGCGCTTGTGCAGGTTTTGTACTAAGCTATACAGACTGCAGCCTTCACTGACTCACCCCCCTGTCACTCCCTCTTCATCTTCTTCCTCTTCTCCAACTCTTTCCATCCCTCTTTCTGCTCCTGCCTCCGTCTCCTCCACAGCGGCCCACAGCTTCTTCTCTACCTGCTCCTCACTGTGACCCCCATCCGCAGCATCGGGGGGGTTCTCCTCATCCGCCTCCTCTTGCTGTGGTTTGCCCGACAGCTGGAGTTGTCGTTCCTCCTGCAGCTTTGGTTTTGGCTGTGCGGGCAGCAGCGGCTCCAGGAGGAGAGTCGTCTGCTCGCCAGCAGGTTTGGTGAAAAGCTCGTCGGAGGTCGCTAGTTGCAGAGTTGGTTTGTCGTTAGGCTCCTCTTGAACGAGAGGTGAGCTGGGCTGTGAAACCACTGGACGTGTTTCTGACTCTTCAGCTGCTGGTACTTGGTGCTGCTGAGCCACAACGGTGTCAACGTCATCAGAGTCTTCCCTGGAGGAGCTGGAGAGGGAAACAAGGTGGACACAAATTAAGATCTCCTTCATTTATAAATCAGACTTTTTGCAAGGTGGACAAACAAGAACAGGTGGGAGGTTAAAGCAAGAGAACCCAGCAGAACGACGCCTTCTAAATAATTCTTACCCCCCGCACAACGGTTCTGTATCGTCCTTGGCAGAGTTTTTTTCTGGTGGGTCTTTGCCACTTCTGTCTTCTAGCACTTTCCAAAGAGGAACCTCTGCATCGGACAGCCTCTGCGGAGGCGCCGCAGGCGTCAAGACCTCTACTGTGGTGGGTTTTGTATGGATGGTGGGGGGGCCTGAGCAGATGTCAGGGGGAGAACATGCGGCAGGTGTTTTCTTTTCGGGGATTTCAGTGTTTGACGGTGATGTAATGACAGAGGGTTTCCTCAGACTGGAATAGGGAGGGGAAAGAAGGAAGTAAAAAAAAAAAAAAAGAGAATCAAGTAGAGAAATGTGGAAGAGTTCAGTCAGCACAGACAAAAAGAGAACAGAAGACAAAAAAGGGGCATCTCTAAGAGGAAAAGTCGAGTCAATAAGAGAAATGATTTTCTAATAATTTCAATAACTGGAAACAAACAAAGTACAGGTAGTCCTCAACTTACGATGGCCTCGACTTACGACGTTTCGGGGTTACGTCACACATCGCATACATTTTTTATTTTTTATTTTTTAATCTTTTTTTATGTGTTTAAATGTTCTTGATTTTATGTGTACAGCACTTTGTTGCAGCTGTGGTTGTTTTAAATGGCTTCATAAATAAAAGTATTATTATTATTATTATTACCCTTATGCATGCTCAATAATCCAGGTAGAAAAATCTAAAAAAGCTAAGTCTGGTCCTCTGGACATTCAAAAAACAAAACAAAACAAAGCAAAAAAATTGTAGAAACGTTTCGTCTTTCGTCCGAAAGACTTCCTCAGTCTGAGATGCTGTATTCAGCTCAGTCTTATAAATAGCACCCTCTCACAGTGTTACACAACCAGTTGGCTGATGACAGCCGAAACCAGCTGCTCACATGATCAAGGAGGACCATCAGCCTAACGATGGATCGTTAGCACCCTGATGGTTGTTTGCTATTCACAGAGGGCTGAGTGATACTAGCAATAACAACATTGTAAGAGGGAGTCAGTTGAAGCTGGAGGCCTCCACCCCTGTTTAATGACGGATGGTTTCTTTTCACAAAGATGGCCTCCTTTACTCCTCTCTCAAACCATCGTTCCTCTCTATCAAGGATGTGACAGGCAGACCGGAGCAGACCTTACTGTAAAACTCTGGACCGCGCGTGGAAATACAGGAGACCTTATTTTTTGGAGTGGATGTTTACGAGGCAGAGAAGATACAGGTGAGCAACGAGCTAACATGCTAACAGACATTGCTGTAAACGCTGTGGACCGTGTGAAGCTACAGAGCTCACCAGCTCCCAGTGAGAAATTAACTCTTTATTTCCTTCACTATGGCTCCGAATGTATGCGTTTTTTGATAATTATGTAGGGTAATGTGTTAGGATAGGCCAAGTGCTTGGAAAAAATACAGTACTGTATGTATGAGGGGCCGTTTGTATGTATGAGGGGCCGTTTGTATGAGGGGCCGTTTGGACGTATTTTCCGACATACGACGATTTTCAAGTTACGAACGGGCGTAGGAACGGAACTGCGTCGTAACTCAGGGACCACCTGTATATTAAAATGTAATCATTTAAAAAATCCTAACTTGAAAGCTGCCTGTGCAGTCCTCATCAGTGAACGACTTTGTGAACAGAAATGTGAATGCATGATCAGATCGTAAAAAACTCAACTTGATTTAAAAAGAAAAGCTTGGTAAAAGTATAGTTCCTTCACCTTTTGGCTCACACTGTCTACTTTTAGGCTGAAGACGTTCCTTTTTGATAAATCCTATAGTTACGGTTGGCTTGGGTTTCCTGAGCTATCCCTTAGTGACGCTGTTATAGGTTTAAACTGCTGCAGGACAAATTAACCACATTTCCTCACTCGGCTCTCTTTGCTCTACACCTGTTTGTATTTGTAATTATTTCTATCTTTAACATCTGTTTTTTTTTTTGTCTTTCCTGCTATAGAGAGCACACCTGGACCTGTCATTCTGTATTTGTCTGTTTCTCCTTCCTGTCAACTCAAACCCCAGCCGGTCGAAGGAGATGGCCGCTCGTCCTGAGCCTGGTTCGGCTGGAGGTTTCTTCCTGTTAAAAGGGAGTTTTTTCTTTCCACTGTGGCCTTTGTGCTTGCTCAGGATGGGAGACTCCGACAAAGTGAAGTTGCTACACAGTCTGCTGGCTTCCTTAGATTGATAACTTTTACTAATTGGCTTTTTTTTTTTTTACGTATGGGAATGTTTCTGTTCAGCGCCCTGAGACGACCTGTTGTGACTTGGAGATATATAAATAAAATGAATTGAAATGAATTTTGTAATAAGCTGAACATTTCAAACACACTGTTTGCTATAAAAAAAACAACTTTGTGAATTTGTATGTTTTGTTTAACACTGATGTTTATGACTTACGAGGCGGCTGAGACTCAGGAGGAGCACTTTCTGCTATTTTGTTTGCTAAATCCTAAATAGGATGCCGGATTGAACAGGTGTTCAATCCGGCATCCCTCATCATTTGCCAAAGTGTCATTGAGCAATGCACTGAAGCTCAGGTGGCCCATTTTCAAGTGGGTAGAATTTACACTGTGTATAAAAAGAGGTAGATAATTTGTTTTCTTGTCCGAGGTGGCACTAAGAGACAAATTCTGGCGAGCGAAGGGATCAATTTTATCCACCACCAGGTGCACTGGCAGAGCCATGGGGTGGCAAATGGTGGCTTTGGCCACTATAGATTAATTAATTTTCAGCCACCACACTGGCCACCCTAATCATTTGAGGAAACTACATGTATACTTTTAAGAAAAAACAAACTAAAAGTCATAGTTTCCAAAATCATTCAATTCAATTCAAAGTTCATGAGCTTTGAAATGACTGGGGTGGCCAGTTTACACATACACACACACACACACACACACACACACACACACACGCACATACGCACGCACGCACACACACGCACACACACTTCTAAGAGTAATTTACAATGACCATTTAGTCCGCTGTGGATGTTTTAAAATCATAGAAGGAAACTGGAGTATCTGGTGAAAACCTATGAGAATATGTCAGTTTTTAAACAAGTACCAACAATGACAATAAAAATATTTTGGCTAGTTTATTGGAGAAAATACTTGAAGATTGTTGAACTCTTTACAGACACCTTTTTTTTTTGTTTTTTTGTTTTTACAGTTGGTAATTGTTTTAAGTAATGTTGTCTGGAATACAGGTAGTCCTCAGGTTACGATGGTCTCGAGTTACGACGTTTCGTGGTTACGGCGCATCTCCCATAGAAAGAAAAAAAATATATATAAGGGAACCCTCGACTTACGTCGCCCTCGACCTACAGCAACTCGGACTTACGAACGCGTTCCAAACGGCCATGTGCTCGGGCCATGTGCTCTGAGTTTCGACTTACAGACGAAATCCGGACTTAAGAACGGCCATGTGCTCTGAGTTTCGACTTACAGACGAAATCCGGACTTAAGAATGGCCATGTGCTCGGCCATGTGCTCGGAGTTTCGAGTTACAGACAAAATCCGGACTTACGAACGACACGTGTTCTGAGCTCCGACTTACGTCTACGAACGGTCCGTAGGTCCGGAACTTGTTCTTAAGTCGAGGGTTCCCTGTAT
>JBBPBX010009738.1:32079-43981 GCA_038048925.1 Garcialebias charrua | reverse complement strand
AAAAAAAAAGTAAAAAAAAGTATTTCATATTTACAATTGGGGGATTTTTTTATTTTTACCTGATAATAAAAAACACAGAATAACACTTTAAAAAGTCCAAAACAGATTTAATGACCACGGCAAAATGCAAAGTGACCACAAAGACGCACAAAACACTGCCTTGTTATTTTTGATTTGTAATGCGGAGCCTGGTCCATGTTTCAGTGCCCATCCAGACTTTTTACATTATTTTCTAAAAGTTGTAACAGATGCAGGAGATTTGAATTCCTGACTGAGGTCACTGCTGGCATGGCTGCCTGTTTGTTAAAGGTGTACTGTTGCAGCGGCACAATAGAACAAACACAAAACTAAAAATACAGGCAGAGGAAGGAGGAAGGGTCTCAGGACAGAAGCACAACGGAGCAGAACTTCCTCTTGTGGAGCGCGCACCGTCGACAACACACCGCACATGAAGGTACATGTGTCGGGGTTGACTCCCATCGCTGCAGGTTCTGCTAATCGCATACTTACGTAACGAGTTCAACATTACTTTCACGTTTTGTTCAAACACGTGCCTCGCACGCCTTTTGCTTAATCTGAGCAACAATCCAAAAATGAAGACAATAAAAAGAAGATATCTGGTTTAGGTTACGGTGAATCAACAAAACAACAGCGCTCGGGTCAGTCCTGATGCTGAACTCTTGTTTACACAGAAACTGTGACAGCATGAAATGAAAAAGGGAGAGGCTGCTGCAGTGAAAAGGTCAGAGTTCAAGGTGAAACTGGAAGTTAGGTCTCTTGTTTTGAATTTGTTCATGTGTGTGTGTGTTCTTGTTTTCCTGCATTGTGGGACTCGAGGTGATTTTTGCAACGTCATTGAGGACGTTTCTGAAAGTGAGGACATGGACGCTTGGACAGATCGGATATTTCAGAAAGAACAATCGCAAAGTTTAATTGTATTAATTCGCCGTTCAACGTGTTTACAAATGATCAATTATATAAGTCGCTGGAAGGGGGTGAAAACGTGGGCGTTGAGGCCGTTTACTCATGTTTATAAATTAATTATCCGTTTTTTTCCTACAGCACGTAGCGACTACATTTTTTGTTTTAACATTAAATTACACACATTAAAGATGAAAATAAACTGAACTGAATTAAATATTTAGCTAACACAGTAGTCCCTCACTACTTCGCGGTTCGACTTTCGCGGACTCGCTCTGGTTTGTGGACACAGTCCATAATACAGGTAGTCCTCGACTTACGATGTAGATCCGTTCCTACGCGGCGTCGTAAACCGATTTTCGACGCAAGTCGGAATATACGTACATACTGCACCATTTACATGTACAGTACTGTATTACCAAGCACTTAGCCTATCCTAACACAGTACCCTACACAAGTATAATAAAATACATACGTTTGGGAGCCATAATGAAGGGCAAAAAGAGTTAATCATGGCCTACCAGATGCTGTTGACGCCGTTCTCCTCGGTCCATCTGCCGTACCTGTATTCCGTTTTCCGTTTACAACGTAAAACCGCGTTCACAGTACAGTATAGTATTCCTCCGCCGTTGCACCGCGTACAGTACAATATTTTCCGTCGCAGCTTTAGGTTTATGACGTAAAACCTGTCCATCCGCCGTATTCCGCATTCCGTTTACGACGTAAACCCGCGTTAAAAGTACAGTGCAGTGTATTTCACCGCCGCTACGTTTATGACGTAAAACCGGTCCATCCGCCGTATTCCTGCACCACGTACAGTTCAATACTGTATTCTTCCACCGGTGCGCCACGATGCCTATGACGTAAAACTGCGTAACTCGAAATAAGGCTTTTCATAGTACGTAAATGGGAGATGCGTCGTAACCATGAAACGTCGTAACTCGAGGACTACCTGTATTGTACAAAAAAATTTGTACACAACACACGATTGTAGGCTTTACAGTATATTACTGTACTCACGTCGTTTGGAAAAAATTAGGACAAAAAATATAATCAGGACAAGCACCGCCATTTTGTAGTTTTTTTTTCCATAAGTCTACACAGTTTCACCAGTCCAAACGAACTACGTTACCCACAAGACAACAGTGCACTTCCCAGAATTCAACAGTGCTTCCAGCCCACTACTTTCTGCCAAAATGGAAGGAAAGTTTTGATCCGATCTGAACCTAACTAAAATGTTTGGTCCTTTTCCACAGTGACTTCGGCGCTTGGTGACTGCAGTGAGCTGACCAGAACCGGACCAGAACCGGACCAGAACCGGACCAGAACCGGACCCCGGCTGGTTAGTACCTATATAATATTTTGCAGTAGCTACTTGCAAGAGTGAGGGAAGAGTTTAAAATGCAACAATATACATATATTAATAATAAAATAAACATAATGTCCCTACTTCACAGTTTTTCACTTATCATGGGGGTGGGGGGATTGAACCTAACACCAGTGATAAACGAGGGACTACTGCACTTGACTAATGTACAGTAACTTATTTTAAAGTTCCCTGGGAAAGCTTTTTTTTTTTTTTACTTTTGCAGGACTTTGCATGTCCTGTGAAACAAAAACTAACAATCAGCCATCCTGCAAAAAAAATAAAATAAAAAATCACTAAATAAAAACTTGTGTGCTTTGCTTTGATGCATCAGTTTCTTGATGAATCACTGCAATTTCTGCACGCACAATTATCACAAGTCTCTGAGGGTGAAATAGTTCAAATATATTTTATTTTTCAGTAATTTAAAGGAAATGATGAAAGGATGAAAAAATATTAAACATTAGCAAGGATTGTACGAAACTATTTTTTGTCATAGCTTGGGTAGATACTGGTGATTTCACAGTGCATGTCACAAAAAAACTAAAAGGATCTAATTTCATTATTTTTAAAAACAGTTTTTTGTTTCATCAAACTCAGTCTAATCCAGCTTATTTTATTGAACACTTTAAACAATAACACTGGACCAAAGCGTATAGAAGAATAAATAAAATACATAATGAACTGGTTATTTATAAATTTACAGAACCATTTATTTTTACAGGTAGTCCCCGACTTACGAGCGCATCGACATACGAGGTTCCAGACTTACGAGCTGACTAACGAACAGTAAATTTGTACCGAACATAGGGCTGGACGATATGGCCAAAATTTTTATCACGATATAGTTCTTAATTTCGGTCGATATCGATATAATTCGATATCGATATAAACAATATAAAAGCCTAAAAAAAACTATAAACTATACAAATAAATTAATGTTCTCCTTGTATTTGTATTTAGCCTCCAAAAAGATGGAAATCACCATCAAATAAACATAAAATTCTCAACCCAATAATTCTCAGTCGGGTCATCTGGACACTTTCTTTTTTATAGAAACGTTTCACCCTCCATCCTCCATCCAATTTCTATAAAAAGAAACTTTCCAGATGACCCGACTGAAAATTATTGGATTTGGTACGTGGATTATTGAGCATGAACTTTCTTGCCATAAAATTCTCAACTGTGTCAATATTATGTTAATAATATTATTATGCAAAGAGAACAATCTTCACATGAATGTGAAGAAGACAAAGGAGATGATTGTGGACTTCAGAAGGAACAAACACACCCATGCCCCACTGGTAATAGGTGGGTCTGCAGTGGAAGTGGTCTCCAGCTACAAATACCTGGGTGTACACCTGAATGATAACCTCAGCTGGAGCAACAACACCACCAGCCTGATCAAGAAAGGTCATCAGAGACTCTACTTCCTCAGACGGCTGAGACGAGCCGGTCTGAGCAGCCCAGTTCTCACCTCGTTCTACAGGTGTGCAGTGGAGAGCATCCTGTGCTCCAGCATCAACGTGTGGCATGGAGGCTGCACAGTTGAAGAAAGAAAAGCTCTGCAGAGAGTGGTGAAGGCTGCACAGAAGTCTGTTGGAGTCAGTCTCCCCACCATCACAGACATTTACACCTCTAGATGCAGGAAAAGAGCCACCTGTATCATGAAAGACCTCACTCATCCAGCACACTCACTCTTTGCCCCACTCCCCTCAGGACGGAGGTTGAGGAGCATCAAGTGTAGAACCACTAGACTGAGGAACAGCTTCTACCCTGAGGCTGTTAGACTCATGAATAAATAAAAATAAAATTAAAATAAACACTGCAAAATATCACATCATGGTGATGCTGATATGTTTTCTTGTTGCTGTGTTCATCTGTGACCATCTGTGACCATCTGCTCATACAAACTCATGTTCGTGCTGCTGTTTATTCCCACTATATTAGGCTTAGTGTATTACTAGTTGATGTTTTTCTTAGTTAGTTCTCGATGTTATTACTGTTTTTCTCTTTCATTTGTTGTTGGATGTAACTGGGACCTCGTGTACATAATCTCGTTTTCATCTCATGTACCACATGCGGTGCAAATGACAATAAAGACTCTCTGACTCTCTGACTCTGATTAATAGTTTTAACTTTAAACATCTTTAAAATTTACAGCATTGAAATTCATAGTTAATTAAATAAAACTTTTGGGTGTTGTTATTTATAAGAAGCTGACATAGAAATCTCATGGAAATTACTTAAGAATAAAAATAACAAAATCAATTGCATTACTGTATAAAGTAAAATAGTTTTTGAATGACAAAGTTTTGAATATATTGAATAATGTAATGATTGTTCCATATTTAATCTGTTGTATTGAAGTTTGGGGAAAAGCATGTAAAACTATTACAAACCCTGTTTTTTTGTTTTGTTTTTAAAGAGCTACAAGAATTATTAGTAGGAAGTGCTATGGTCACCCAACAAATATTTCATCAGTTTAAATTATTAAAATTTTATGATTTGGTTGAACATAGTATTTTACAAGTCATGTATAAAACTGAAAAAAAATTACCCCCCAAATATTCAATTAAAATTTGTTTAAAGTTATTAAACCCTGAAGGGAATGTAAATGTTTGTAAAACCTCCATTTAGGACTAGTTTGAAGGAGCTGAGTTGTAAATCAGGAAACAGGATTGTGTTGACTTGATATCACCATAAACATTTCTAAAACTATGTTTTAAAATATGATTAAATCAAAGTTGTTGGGAAGGTGTGGTGCAGGTGAAGTGAAGGTTGTTGTTTGTTTGTAGTTATTTTGTATTTTTTAAACAAGGGGCAGATATTAAAACACTATTTTCGTCTTTCTGCACATTTTCATTCAGTGTTTTTTCTTCTTCTGATGAATTTGTTTTATTTTGAATAAAAAAACATGCAGCGCTGCTGGGGCTGTTTGTTTACGTTGTAGTTTCAGGGAAACGTTGGCTCAAACTTTATTGTTCTTCATCTTCTGACTCTCATCATATTCTATCGAGTGGAAACTCTTCAGATTAAACAAGTTAGATGTTTCCACCGCTAGTTAGAACGACTTTGTCACGTTTTGCAAAATAAAGAAACCGAGTAAGACTCGCTGCAGATGAGACCTGCAGTTTAACAAAACCGAACTACGTCCACACCTACGAATTAGTCTTTCCTCTCATCAGTGATGTCGTCTCTTTCTCTTCGCTTGTGAAACTTTGTTCAGTCACATTCTGACGGTCATGAGCACTCGTTTGACTCGTTTTGAAGCGAAAACTTAACGCGCTTTGGAGACTAGCTTAGCTTTTAGCCTGCTACCGCTAACGCCTGCTGCTGGAGTGAGCGCTGCGTAACAACGACGTCACCACGCACGTTTTGTGTCACAGCTTTTTCTGTCCGGGCGGGTTGTTGAAGCAGCCGCTCCAACCCGAACAGAAACAGAAAAACGTTGTAAAATCCTATCGAAATATCGAAAATATGCTTAAACTTCATATCATCGTTATTGAATAAAAGTATATCGCGATATTTATCGTTATTGAATTATCGTCCAGCACTAACCGAACATACAGAAAATACAGCACTGGTATGTGTTTTTAGATGAAAGTGTGTTAGCTAACAGTTTGTAAACAAGTTTCTGAGCCTGTTTATGAACTAGTATGTACGTTTGTGTTGAAAAACGAGTGTTCGTAGTAGCGCTAGCATAAATTTTCCGACTTACGAGCGAAAATACGGACTTAGGAGCGACACGTGTTTCGTGTTCCGACATACGAGATTTCGTTTTACGAGCACCTCGCAGGAACGGAACTCGCTCGTAAGTCGGGGACTACCTGTATTTTAGCTAATGTTTTGAGTGTATTTCTTAGTTCTTGTTTTTATCTAATTATTTTCACACTTAACACATTTATTTCGGCTGTATTGTACTTATCTGGATTATTTTTTATTTTTTTTAAGTTAGTTTAGTTTTTCATTTTACATATTTGGTTACAGTACTCTTTTTTTTTCTTTACACATAATTTTGTACAAATCAGTTGAGCGTATTCATTTTAGTTGGATTACATATATTTAGAAACTGATTAATGGAGGTCTCACCGGCGGGGGTTTCGCCACCACGCAGCAGCCCATCTTGTGCCAGAAGTCGCTCATGCCAATGCTCTGCCTGTCCAGCGGCCGGCCGTTGATCTCTGCTGCCGCCCTGCAGGCTGGAGGAGGAACTGCAGCCTGAGGATAATCGTGGGGCATCCAGACAAAACGCTACACTGATGTAGACACTCAGAAGCCCAACACCCCCAGACCTACCCCACCGCAGGGAATAGTCTATAGGACTGCAGAAAGTTCGCACAAAATAAAAAAAAACTAAGGTGATCTCCTTTGTTAATGGATCCTCATAAGTTGAAGTGGGAAAAAAAAATCCTTCTACCACTCGAGTTTAAACGTCCAAAAATCCAAAACGTGAGAACAGAGCTTCCTGTTGCACCTGTGGAGAAACAAACACACAAAAATAATTATTACAAACATGCTCTTATTCCAGATTTGGTTAAAGGTTCATTGGAGAATCAAAGCAGATCATAATGTTCTTTGTGTCTCATCAGAAGGAGGAAGTTCCCCGATGAGTTATTCTGCCACGGATTGTGTAATTTCATCTTTTGCAACGAGACCGAGAGTGTTTTCTTTTATTTGTGACACCTTTTACCTGTAGGCGTTTTAATCCATCAGCAAACGAGATTTATTTACCGGTGAGTGTTCTGGTGGCTCTTTACCTGAGACTAGACAAAATCAACCAAATGTACTGATTTAAGCACCTTGATAACAGTTTATCTGTTTTAACTATACTCTAGAAATAAAGATGACTTGACTTGATTTAATTTCAAATTATTTAAATATTTAAAGCAGCAGCCATCTACACTTTTATTTAAACTCAGTTTAGTTTCTAAAAGTTGCAGTAAATCAAAGCCACGGCATTGAAAACAGACTAAATCATGCATTTACAAAGATATAAATAAGACTACTGTATACTACTGGAACATTTTAAGCTGAATGAAAATCAATGTAATGGAACACGTAATTGCATTTTTCACTCTCTTAAATAGCACTTATGGTCCAAAACATTCACCACAGCTCCAAAGAAACAGCATTTGACGCAGCCAAAGTCCTTACAAACGCAGAAAAATGTCGGTGCGCTCCGTCCCTGAGCTGCTAGGGAACCAAACCCTTCGAGACGTCAACACGGCAAGCCCATTAAGCATGACTAAACACTAGGTGTGGTCCAAACACAGAGCAGGAAGTAACAGACACACACACATGGTCCTACTGTTAGCCTTTCATCATAGCCAGAAATAGAATGTTCCTCCAAACCAAAGTAAGATATTAACTGGTTTTGACTTTTACACCAAACTTCTAAAAGATTTAAACTCACAGAGCTGCGCGTAATCTGGCTCCCACACAGAGGACATTATTTCTACCGTATTTTCCGGTCTATAAGTCGCACCAGAGGTGAGACTTGTTTATGGATTTTTCCCCCATATTTTTAGACCAATTTTTGGCTCAGATATGACCGTTTTTCATTTTGGCAAAAAATGGTGCAGTACCACTTTTGTCCGCTAGAGTACACCGACCGTTCTCACCTCATGTGTCCAACGGCAGCCCCCTCTGGTCGGACTGACTCTGTCGCAGAGCCTCCTGCTCTGGAGGTATGAATCATTGTTAGCTCAGTGTTTGTTAGCAACGGGTACCATTTATCTACGGTAAATAAGTAATGAACTACAGGACAGATTTTTATCAAACTTACAGAAAGTAATCACAACATGGACATTTACAAACTGTTACCTGTATGAGACATTTGAGCTAAAATTTGATTTATTCATAATTTATTTTCGCAGCGCACGCGACGGTTTGGAAGACGTCAAAGCGAAACAATTTAAATCCAGCAGATTTGACCATTTCGTGAATTTATTAAGGAACGGTTAAGCTCAGGAACACTTTTGCTATAATGTCAGCTAAGCAATATTTTTAAAGCATTTATTTTGCTAAATTTTAAAGAAAATGCTGCGGTCCCACCCGGGCGGGTGCTCGTAGCAAAACTATTTTTTAAATCCAGCTGATTTGACAATTGCGTTCATTTATTAAGGAAAAGTTCAGCTAAGACACATCTTTGCTATAATTTTCAGCAAACAAATTTTTTTTTACTGTGTTAATCTTGTAAAGTCCTTCCGTGCTCGCTCGCTCGTGGCCGCCATTTTCAGCAGGGCAAATGACGCGCTGACGCGTCGCGTAGCGGTGATGCATAATAGATGCGACTTAAATAGAGGTGCGACACATTTATGGATTTTTCCAATTTATTGCCAATAATTGGACAAAGCGACTTATAGAAAGGTGAGACTTATCAGGCAGAAAATACGGTAATTTGAATATATTTCGGCAATCAAGGATTGTGGAGACACAATTCATAAACCCACAACAACAAGAACTCCTATAAACCTGCGATAAAAGCACCCCCCGCAGGCATCGCATGTAAAGATTGTGCACTTGAGCTGGAAATTCATGTTTTCTTACAACAAAAAAGGCGTCCACATCGAATAATGAAGGAAGGCTGTACCCGAGGGATTGAAATGATTAAGCCTTTAGGGAAGAACTTTCTCCTTTAACTTGAAAACGTGGCTTGAAACTTCCCGTTTGTTGACTGATTTGGATCTTTACATGGCGTCACGACCAATTGTTCTGGCAGAATGACAGCTCAAATGGATGAAATCCAAAAGACAAGAAGTCATTTTATGAATTTAAACTGAATTCTTGTGCGGATCACCTCGACTGGATGGCAGAAGGCATCCAGGGTCTCTTGATTACGCACGTTCTTCTATTCTCAGTATGTTCTAGTCCTGCTAAAGAAATGTCTGGAGTCCCTCCAACACATTTCAGCAGATGATAAGGCAAGAATGTGGAGGCCAGAAACATGTAGCTTCATGCTTCACGTCCACGAAGATCAACAGAGAGGAATTCAGCTCGAGGGTCTGACATCCAGGAGAGGACTTCCTATTTGTGAATATGACTACCGGTACTTATGAAAACAAAAGAAGTTTTTTTTCCCCCTTTTTATTTCGGTTCACCTTACACAGTTCTGATAGATCTATGCGTTTGCAGATTAAAAATAAAGATCTGAGAAGAGCAAACGGTTCCAAACGAGCCGTCACATGAAGACAGAAAATTCCACACGTCTGCGTCTAAGCTTACATATTTTTCACAACCGCTCATTCTGACCGAATCGAGATTCTTGGAGGTTCTGGGATGAGCTCGAGAACAGAAAACCTCTGTTTTCTGCCTATTGTTGTGCTGCTGACAATAAGCAACTGACTCATACCCCCCCCTGCCAATTTGGGCGCGGTGACCAACGTACGGTAATCTCAGCTAGATTACGATCTCAGATTTGTACAACTGAAGGAAAGTTGCACAATTATGGGGTCAGATGGGTGGAGGTTGGGGTGGATTAAGGCGGCGGAGATAAAAAAAAAAGTGTAGGTTTCCTTTCTCCTGTTTAGATAATCTCTGTAGTTTCGCTAACAGTGTTTACTAAAATTTAAAAACTGTGAACTTAGTCACACACAATGTGAAAAATGAAGGAGAACAAAGTGATTGTGGAACAAAAAGGAAGGTTTCCAGACGGGGTTTAAACTTCCTGACCTGCAGACAGGCTGAGTTGTGTTTTTGTCCCATGATGTCATTGTTCTGTCTGCAGGAGGCCATTGACACTGTGGCTTTGAATAGAGCAAAACTACTATTTTTAATTTAGGTTCAACCATAAAAACCCAGAGCTACAGAGATTTTACTGCCCAATCTCATGCGCTTGTGTTTGTCTGTTAGCTAAGTATCTCGTTACAACTGGACAGATTTTAATAAAACAACGGCTTAGCAAATACAGGTGGTCCCCGACTTACGAACGAGTTCCGTTCCTACGCCCGTTCGTAACTCGGATTTCGTCGTAAGTTGAAAAACACTGGCCGCCCCATATACACATACATGTACGGTACTGTACAGTTACCAAGCACTTCGCTTATCCTAACACAGTACCCTACATAATTATCAAAAAACACATACGTACATTTGGAGCCATAATGAAGGAGAAAAAGAGTTAATTTCTTACTGGGAGCTGGTCAATTCTTCCTCCGTCTGTTAGCATGTTAGCTTGTGCACCTCCGAGCACCTGCAGCTTCACGCGGTCCACAGCGTTTACAGCAACGTCTGTTAGTAGGCATGTAACGAGATCTCGTTGTACGAGATCTCGCGATATTAAACTCCCGCGATATCTCTCGTTGAGAGGTAACGTTGTCTCGCGAGACGCTAATGCTAGCGCTAGCAGAGCCCCTAGCAAGTCAGCGTCACGGACAGCATGGCTTCGCCGGATGAAGTTGCTATAGAAGACGCCCCAACTACTGATGGAGGGTCCCGGTGCCGCAGACGCCTCTACATTGATGGAGGGTCCCGGCGCTGCCGACGCTGCCCCGAATGTAAAGACACGCGTGTAAACACCGGTGTGACCGGTGTTGCCAGATAGAGTCCCACCCACCCAAAGCACTCTTTACCCGCAAAAGTCAGAAGGAAAATCGCGGTGAACCGCCCAATCTGGCAACACTGGTGAGTGACGGCTGCAGATTCAGCGCTGATGCGGATATTTATGTTCAATTTTTG
Organism: Garcialebias charrua; assembly: GCA_038048925.1. Lineage (NCBI taxonomy): Eukaryota > Metazoa > Chordata > Actinopteri > Cyprinodontiformes > Rivulidae > Garcialebias > Garcialebias charrua. The sequence goes on along the minus strand of JBBPBX010009738.1, from coordinate 33,015 downwards.
GAAAGTCCTGCGTGAATATCTATTTTTTTAAACAAAGTTGAACGTTCTAAGGTCTAAGGAGATTCAATCAGTAAAATGAAGACATCAGTTGGGTTTGTAATACATGTTAAAACAGAATAAAAGCCTTTTTGCGGCATAAAACCGATCTTTGAAGTTTTCTTGAACTAATATTAAAATCTCGTCTCGTTCTCGCGAGCTCTGTAATTTGTCTCGTCTCGTCTCGTGAGTTTTGTGTATTGTTACACCCCTATCTGTTAGCATGTTAGCACGTTGCTCAGCTGTAGCCTGTCTGCTTCGTAAACCTCAGTTCCAAAAAATAAGGTCTCCTGTATTTCCACGCACGATCCAGTCCAGAGTTAGCATATTAGCCCCTCCTGACCTCCTCTGCTCCGGTCTGCCTGAAGTCTCCTGTAAGTTTCCAGCACGTCAAGCTCCCCCCCCCTCTCTCCCTCCCTCCCTCCTGTAAGTTTCGTTTCAGTACCATATTTTCTGGTGTAAAGGCACATAAACCGCGTAACTCGAACAATGCTTTTCAATGGGAGGGCGTTCGTAACCGCAAAACGTCGTAACTCGAGACCGTCATAACCCAAGGACTACCTGTACAGTAATTTCTGGACTATTGAGCGCATCTGAATATAAGCTGCACTCGCTAAATTTAAAAAGAAAATTAAAATTTTACATAAATAGGCTGCACTTGTCTATATGTTCATGTTGTAACATGCGATATTTACACAGATTTTTTTTTTTTTTACTGTTCATTAAATACGTACCGGTAACACTCGGAAATACAGTAACTGAACAGTGCATGTAACACAGGATGTTAACAAAAATACAGTAGTCTACCAGGAAGTCATTGATTGCTACCCCCACAAGAGTGATGTGTATTTGGCAGCTATGCGAGCGCCTGGGTGTGATGAAGCTAAATGTTTTTGACGT
>JBBPBX010009738.1:14226-31506 GCA_038048925.1 Garcialebias charrua | reverse complement strand
GTGTGTAGTATCTTTTCTGACCACAGAATTGCAGTACTGTATACGACTGAACCAAAAGATGGATAGTGAGGGAACGAGCAGTGTGTCTCTTTAAGAAAAATGAGAGGGAGGCTATTTGACGTCACATGGTCTGTCTCGCTTCCTTTTTTCAGTTGTCAAAATGGCGGCTGCTCGGTTTGAGCTCTTTAGCATAGCATTTTTCACACAAAGCTTTTAATCAAATAAATGAGTAAACAAGTTTTCAGCTTCTTTTTGCAGAGGAAAAACAACATTTTACACAAAGACACGGGTTTCAAGTGTGAATTTTGGAGCTTCGACAAGACAGAGGTTTTTTTTCCTGAGGTGGGCCTGTTAGCTTAGCTGCTTTTAACGATCCAAAAACGCGATTTTGGATCGTTCAAACAGATTTTAAAGAGAAAATGGAAAGGGAGGGGTCAGTGAAGAACACCTGAGCTTTTTGTCATCCAGTGTCTTCAGAAGAAAAAGAGACATGAAGAAACGATAAAGCCGGTAAATGAAAATGAGGTTGATCATTTTCCTTTATCATGTGATTACTTGATTTATTGTTTATCGCAACAGGCCTAAATGAGGTGGAACAAAACTGTGTACTCAAAGTCCCAGTTACACCCAAAAATAGCAAAAATATAAAGTACATTAAAGAAAAAAAGAAACAGTATACAGTACTAGGATCTAAGATATATACTAAACAATAATAATATAATATATAAGGTGTATTAAACAGCAGCCTGCACATGAGTCTGCTCTGAGCAGATGGGTATGAATTTAGCAGCTTATGGGTAAGAAATCAGCAGCATGGCTAATCAGCAGCAGATAAAGTGTCAAATGTCCAATTAAAGTGGCATTACGGTGATTTTTCTGGTTCTGAGACAGCTTCTGTTGTGACTTGGTGCTATATAAATAAATTAATTGAATTCAGTTGAATTTTTGTTTAGGATGAGCCGGATAATTCCCCCAAATATTCCCCAAACTGAGCTTGTCGTCACCACTGACCTCCTGATCGGAGAGCAGCTGAGCGTTAACCAGCTGAAACAACAGTCTGTATGTTAGAAACAATGGTCTGTAGCTCAAATGATCACGCTTCACGCATACAAGAGGAAGGTGGAAAAAAAACTTTATTAACGCGCGTCTCCTAAACAGTCTGACCTTTTAAAGTCATCTGAATCAACTCCATGACTACAGGTAGTCCTCGACTTACGGCGGTCTCGACCAACGGCAATCCGACTTTACGAACGCATCATATTAATAAAAAATATTAAATAAATAAATAAATAAATAAAAATTTAATGTGTTTAAATGTTCTTGATTTCATGTGTACAGCACTTTGTTGCAGCTGTGGTTGTTTTAAATGGCTTTATAAATAATGTATTATTATTATTATTATTATTTTGAAGCCGATTTACAAAGTTTGCGGCAGTTTCCGACAGTTTCTGACAGTTTTCGGCAGTGCCCGCCAGTTTAGCCAGTTAGCTCCGGCCCCGACAGCCGGCTTCGGATGGACCGTGAGGTTCCTGCGCTCGGATACATGAGCTGGGAGCTGAACGGCGGTTTTGCGGAGGGACGGATAGACGAAGGAAAACGACGCTGTGGACCGCGTGAAACAGCAGACAGCGAGCCGGACTGGAGGAGCAACGAGCTAACATTCTAACAAGCCTTGCTGCAGGATGAGCGCGGGTGGGGTGGATGGTGTCACCGGGGACACGGGGCCGACGAGCGGCGGAGAGGCCTGCTACGGCCGGGAGCTCGCCTCGATGTCCGCCTGGCAGCCTAAGATGTTGGATGGACACCGAGCTAACATGCTAAAACACGGAGAAACAGCTGCAGCTGCCTTTTGGAGGGGCTAAAATGCTAAAGCGGCGTGGCCTAACAAGCTAACGCGAAGAGGCTAACGCTACCGCGGCGTAGCTTGTTGGACGGACACCACGGAGAAACGGCTCCCGGTAAGTTATTAACTCTTTTTCCCTTCATGATGGCTCCAAATGTATGGAGTTAACATGCTAACAGTCCTTCCTGTAAACAGTTTGGACCGCGCGGAGCAGCACGAAGCTGCAGAGCTCGGACGTGCAACAAGCTAACATGCTAAAAGACGGAGACAGGCTTGACCAGCTCAAAGTAAGAAATGAACTACTGTAATTGTTCCAAATGTACTGTATGTGTTTTTTGATAATTATGTAGGGTACTGTGTTAGGATAGGCGAAGTGCTTGGTAATTTGGTAACTGTACATTACCGTACATGTACGTGTATAAGTGGCGGCTCGGGTGTTTTCCGACTTACGCCGATTTTCGTGTTACGAACGACCGTAGGAACGGAACTCGTTCGTAAGTCGAGGACCACCTGTAATTAAAATCAGATTTTTTTTCTTACTTATTTTGGGCATGTATTACATCACAAGTATGCTGAAGAAGTAAATAATGTTTTATTATAAATAACCAATAAATTACTATTTTTCACAATAATAATAATAATAATAATAATAATAATGAATTCAATTTATAACGCACTTTTCATTAGTGCTCTCAATAGGCTCAATAGGCTCTCAAACTTCAATTATTAGATTTAACTGACAAAAACAGCTGGTTAAATTATTTAAACATAATTTTAGTTGTTTGGATTGATAAGAAGAATATATAAATGTATGGTTTATTTCCAATAAATGTATCTTTTTTAAAGCAGTTTGTTTTGGGGTTTCCAGCTTCATGAACAGAACGGTTTTAACGTTATGCAGAAAACTTTGAGAAAAAGATAAGAATGAACCCTCCTGCTGCCCTGGAGTCAAACTGAACCACAACCTCAGTGTTAAGCCTGGTGTGCCGTGACCCAAGGGCAGCAGAATGGTCAAATATGAATTTTACATTTTGATATTTCAGTCGTTTTGCATTTATCCGACGTACATTTTCCTGTGAAACTTGATTCTTTTTTGGAACAAAAAAACAGACAAAACCGTTTTGGTTCATTTCCTCTTTTTAAACTCAGACTCTCACTTCCTGTTGCAGCTTATCTCAAACCTTCAGTCACTTGTGATAAAATAAAATAAAAATATGTCGGTTAAAGAACGGGTTCAGAGAGCCAAAACTAAGGAGGAACGGCTACAGCTTTTAGGCTTGTCCCGTGAAATCTGTTGATTTTTGCCTTTTCTAACAAGCACTTTTTTTTTATCCGTGAAAATTAGTAATTTGTTTTATGCACAAAGTAAACAAGAAAATGTGTCATTTTATATTTACCTTTTTAATCTGTTGCACAGTTCTCTTTAGGAAAACCAGACCGACACAGACGAGTTGGACTTCTTGTTCACAAGTAGATTTGGTATTTTTCATATTTTGCAGGTTCCATGTGAATATGATTATATGCCCCTTGTCCCCAGAGCATCAGGTTTTGAGTCTTGAGGCGATTGCCTATACATAGTGGTTCCCAACACTGATCCTTGAGGAACACCATCCTGCATGTTTTAGTAGTTTCCCTTCTCCAACAACTGATTCAGTGATTTGATTACATCCTCAAGGTTTGCAGGAGCCCGTAAATCACCAGTTTATTCAAATCAGGTTCAATGCAGAGAAACAACTAAAACATGCAGGATGGTGCTCCTCAAGGACCAAAATTGGGAACCATTGGATTACAGCATTTGTTTTGCCAAAATTGTTACAAGAGATAAAACATTTAGTAAATAAAATTGGCTTTTTTGCAACATTTGAATAGCTTAATCAATAATAGTTGGGGTTAAAAGTTTTTACAACTTTTATTTTTTGGCTCAGACGTTAAAAAGTTTGAGAGTCGTCCAAAACTTCACGCCAAACTGCAGTTAACAATGAACCAGAAGACAGCTGACGTCCACTGAACTCTGGACATTTACCCAGCAGTCAGTTTCACATCTTACATTTTGTACACTATCATTTATGAGATTGTCTTGTATTGTTTCTTTTGTAAAAAAAAAAAAAGAACAAATTTAATAAACAAACATAAACATCCCAGTATTAATACAGCAACAAACTTCAGGACATTCCCGAAAGAAGCGGCACTGGACAAGCTACTGCTAGCTGCTGCTGCTTCCATTCACACTTTGCCGTTAGCTTGTTTAACGGATGTTTTTTCATCCGTGGATCGACTTCCTGCAGCTTCAAACAGTGCAAACAACCCCACAGCATTATGCTACCACCACCATGCTTATGCTTACATGTTGCAGAACCCCTGAAATCCAACGCCGTATTATTCACTTGGTTCTGTCGATTGTGATAAAAGTCTCAATCTCATCTGACAAACTCTTTGAATCTTTGTTTCGTAGCCACAAACATCAACTTTAGCTCAAGCGTGTTGACTTTGCACCGCTTCGAAAGTTATCAGCCATTAAATGGCCATTACAGTATTAGTTGTTATCATCCCCATATGTAGCGGTCAGACTGCCCCTCCTGTACCTCCAAGGTTTAAAAGTACGTTGTTAGCCTTGGTAGCGATGATAATAGGTTCTGTTTTTAGCTATGTGTTTAGGTTTACAGGGTCTGACGTTAGGTTTAGGGTCTTGGTTAGGTTTAGGCACAAGGGTAACGGGTTAAGTTTAGGGTTGGTCCTCTGGGTCAGATGTAAGGTTAGGTTTAGGAAAAGGGTTACATAGGCTGAAAAAAAAAATACACTTCCTGGTTTACCCCGGTGAGACGCTGCCTATTATCAGCGGAAAAAAACAATAATAACGTACCTTTAAACCTACTAAGAGGTACGTGGAACAGTTTCACCGCTACATATGGGGACATGGGCGTAGCCAGGATTTTATGAGGGGCGGTTTGTTTAAAGGAAAAGTGGACCTTGAAAGAGCAACACGCCCCGGTGGTTCACTGGAAGCGCGTCGGGTTGCCAATCCAAACTTTATCTCGACTCGGGTTCGATCCTCACTTGGTTGAACTTATTTTACGTTTGTCTTTTATTGGATTAAAAAAAAGGAGTTTGTGTTATGCCTGTGGTTAACACAAACTCCTTTTTTTTAAATCCAATAAAAGACAAACGTAAAATAAGTTCAACCAAGTGAGGATCGAACCCGAGTCGAGATAAAGTTTGGAGTGGCAACCCGACGCGCTTCCAGTGAACCACCGAGGCGTGTTAACCGGTTCGACATTAGCGGTTTCTCCATACCTTCTCTTTCCACCTCTCTTAACACAGAACTTGTTTCGTGCGGGAGTTGTAGGCGGGACTTCATAGGCAAAGTGGGCGGTTCGTTCGAACCCCGCGAACCCCCCTGGCTACGCACATGTATGGGGATGATAACAACTACCGTAATAACGGCCATTTAATGGACTCATAACATCCGAAGCCGCTGCACTTTGGGCGTTTACGGTAATTAAGGTAGCTTTCGGGTCAAAGCAGAGCTGGTGGTACTTTGGTTGCTTGGACCGTCTGATCCGGTTTCTCAACTGAGGAGGAAAGTTTGGATCTTTGCATAAGTCTCAACACATCCACAGACATAAATATAAATATTACTTACAGCGTACTTGTATGCAAATGTACTTTGATCAAGTTTAGAAGCAGCTTGGGTACAGATTCATTCAACATACCAGACTATCAGACCTGCCGAGATCTCTTTGGACTTTCTAATTCTGCCGTTAGCGATCCCATCAGAGGTGTAAATACAGACTGGTTACATTGGCACAGAGCAGATGCCTGCTGCAGTCACTCATGGTCACCAACAGGACGTTAAGCAGCCTTGCCAAATCTAAAGATACCTCGAAATGTTCACCATTTAGCCAAAAAGCTAATGTCAGCAAAGACACAATTTAAATTCTAAATTAAAAAATAATAATTCACACCTTTTCTACAGAAACCATTGAAAAAAATCACCAAAACCATAAAGTTACCACAACGTTAAGGATCAGAATGAGTGAAAATGCTAATTCATAATAAATAAAGAGAATATCAATGAATGTTGAGAGAGAAAGAGCTTCACAATGAACTCTTTTCATTCAGACGTTTTAAAGGAAAATATTTCTGACCAGTTAACGGTCGAGCCTCCCATTAAAACACAATGAGCAGCTTTCACTTCTCCCCTTGGGGGTGAAAAAGAAATAACACACCTCAAACTGACGTAAGGTGCTAACGTTTGGCAGCATCGATCTAAAACAAGAAGCTGCATTATATTCTGTGTTTTGCTGTTTTAAGTTGAAAATGATGAAACTGAAAGCAAACTAAATTTGGCTATAGAAAGTGTGTTTTGGGAAAAATCAAATGTCTGTTCCAGAACCCTCATTTTATCTGGTTTTCATCGGTAGTTGTCATATAAAGAAGGATAAACAGCCACAGTAAGTTTAACGATCGAACTGGGACAAAACCAGACGTTCATTCATGTCCATTCAAACGCAGCGACGGAGCTCAGAGTCGACCCGTTCAAACTTTACTCTGAATCATTTCCTTTTCCTCTGACGGTCTGCAGAACAACTCCCACAACACTGACCAACAACTTATGTGACCTATTCTGGCAAAACGAGTCAGGAAAGCCCGGGTCGTAGCACAAAATAAAAACAACTTTGATTTTTGCTGTAAAAATGAGTCCACAAAGACGCCATCAAGCAGTCCCACTAACAAATGTGGCATCCGTCCATTATCTTTACACGCTTCTTTGTTTTTGGGTTGCAGAGTCCATATCAGCAGTTATTGTGTCAGAGGCGGGGGACACCCGGACAGGTCTCCAGTCCATCACAGGGGACACATAGAGACAAACGAGACAAACATCCATTCGCTCTCTCACTCACATCTAGAGACAATTTACAGTTAAATCTGACTAACATGCATGTTTTGGGTCTGTGGGAGGAAACTGGAGCACCTGGAGAAAACCAATGCATGCACGGAGAGAACATACAAACTCCACCCAGAAAGGCCCCTGGCTGGGATTTGATCCGGCAACCTTCTCGCTGAGAGGCGGCAGCTTTACCAGCTGCACCACCGTGTAACCCTAATGTGGCATACCATCTTTTACATCTACCTTTAAATCAAAGTTTTGCAACAAGTATGTCTTCAGAAACACTAAAGTAAACGTCTCTCTTACAACTAGGGCTGGGCCATGTCATATCGTTCCCCGTAATACCGGTAAAAAAAGCTTGCCCGGGCAAAAAAGTTATATCATGATATGCTAATTTCATGATGTAATACATCAGGGCGCCCCACCCCCTTAACAACCGAGCACTTCAAACGACCAAACCGAACTGCGCACCCCCCCTCCACATGTCTGTACTGGTGTAACGCTAGCTAAAAAGCTAAAAACAAACAATGCGTGTCTACGTCTCCCTTGCTCTAAACTGTCGGTACAAACACGCGCGGCTCAACTGTCTTGAGTTCCACAGTCGGTCCACGGACCAAGAGGCAGGCGATCAGAGACAGATCAGTCAGAAAATGAATCATTCCTGCATGAATAGAGGAAGCTGAAACACCAACAAATTTCAGGGTCAGCTGATCACTTTGTTACAAGTTCTGGAAGTTATAGCTCATTTAAAGGCAACATATTTTGTTGTATGTTACATTTATGCTCAACAGATCTTAAGCTTCATTTTATTTAGTTGTTTTAGCAAACTACACATGCACTTTAGTTTTTGTGGTGGATTTTGTTGATCTATATTTTGTGGAGACTTTTTCAATCTAAATAACAGAAGGATCATCATGTTTATTTTTTTTTTATACTTGGAGACTGAATACTTTACTAAATAAAGTAATTTCAGTAAAATTACCCATTGTTGCTTTTTAAAAATTTATATAATACTGCAAAGCAACATGTTAAGTTAATTTTGTCAAATAAATAAATTGATTTCTGTTTTTTTGGTTATATCACGAAATTTATCGTTCTCGTGATAATGCTCTGAAATATCACAATATAATTTTTGAGCCATATCACCCACCCCTACAAGTTACAACCACTGAAATTTTGCAGTAGCACCAGGAAATCCCTTCGTATAATGTTTGGCATCTAGTTGGAATTCCTGATGACATCACTCCAGAAAATAAAAACTAAGTTTTCAAACCGGCGGTCTCTTAACAAAACCAGCTTGTTGCTACCCACTTAGATAAATTACCAAATGTCAACCAACTCTGCATCATTTTGAAGCTTTGGAGAAGAATAATCTGAAAATAAAAGTAACTCCATATGGAAAATGTCCTCGTTTCAAGCGGTTTTGGACTAACTGAACCTGTGTGTGATTATCCTCTGAGTCAGAGAGAAGACCTCGGGGATGATTTCAACAGTTGGCGGGATGAGCTCAGCGACGTGCTGGGCTCTCACATCGATGACACGTCTTCTCAGCTGCCCCTGAAATGTTCGCAGACACCAAACATCCAGACGAGTGATTTTCACACCTGCAGGTCAGCACCTGTGCGTCGAGGCAACCGTGGGAACCGAAAACACACGGAAAAACTATTCACGCAGAAACAAACCTAAAGCGCTCCCAGAGCCAGCCACTAAAATAACTCGGCTACAATCGTGCAAACCACTGGAAGCAAAACTGGAAATAAACAAAAACAAACAAGAAAAATGAGGAAAAGTGAGGAAAAATGAGGAACACCGATCCAAACGTTTATGAAGTCTTTGGAAATTAAAAACAGAAACCCTTTACCAAGAACCAACAACTGTTCTGGAGGTGTGTGGACTGAAAGGTTCATTTTTATGACCTTACTAAGTGTGTGTGCATGATACACACACACACACACACACGCACACAGTTTGTCTTGCTATTTTTAAGAGGACTTTGTACTGACTTCCATTCATTTTTCATTCATTTCTAGAGTTTAACCCTGACCCTTACTCGAAACTAACCATTACCAATACATACCTAACCCTAAACTTAACCATTACCAATACAGTACATACCTAACCCTAACCTAACCATTACCAATACAGTACATACCTAACCCTAAACCTAACCATTACCAATACAGTACATACCTAACCCTAACCTAACCATTACCAATACATACCTAACCCTAAACTTAACCATTACCAATACAGTACATACCTAACCCTAACCTAACCATTACCAATACAGTACATACCTAACCCTAACCTAACCATTACCAATACAGTACATACCTAACCCTAACCTAACCATTACCAATACATACTTAACCCTAAACTAACCATTACCAGTACATACCTAACCCTAACCTAACAATTACCAGTACATACCTAACCCTAACCTAACCATTACCAATACATACTTAACCCTAAATTAAACATTACCAATACATACCTAACCATTACCAGTACATACCTAACCCTAACCTAACCATTACCAGTACATACCTAATCCTAACCTAACCATTACAGTACATAACTAACCCTAAACCTAACCATTACCAGTACATACCTAACTCTAAATCTAACCATTACCAGTACATACCTAACTCTAAATCTAACCATTACCAGTACATACCTAACTCTAAATCTAACCATTACCAGTACATAGTACCTAATTCTAACCTAACCATTACCAGTACATACTTAATCCTAAGCCTAGTTATTACCAGTACATATCTAACCCTAAACCTAACCATTACCAGTACATACCTAACTCTAAATCTAACCATTACCAGTACATACCTAACTCTAACCTAACCATTACCAGTACATACTTAATCCTAAGCCTAATTATTACAGTACATATCTAACCCTAAACCTAACCATTACCAGTACATACCTAACTTTAAATCTAACCATTACCAGTACATACCTAACTCTAAATCTAACCATTACCAGTACATACCTAATTCTAACCTAACCATTACCAGTACATACTTAATCCTAAGCCTAATTATTACCAGTACATATCTAACCCTAAACCTAACCATTACCAGTACATACTTAACTCTAAATCTAACCATTACCAGTACACACCTAACTCTAAATCTAACCATTACCAGTACATACCTATTTCTAAATCTAACCATTACCAGTACATACTTAATCCTAAGCCTAATTATTACCAGTACTGTACATATCTAACCCTAAACCTAACAATTACCAGTACATACCTAACTCTAAATCTAACCATTACCAGTACATACCTAACTCTAAATCTAACCATTACCAGTACATACCTAACTCTAAATCTAACCATTACCAGTACATATCTAATTCTAACCTAACCATTACCAGTACATACTTAATCCTAAGCCTAGTTATTACCAGTACATATCTAACCTTAAACCTAACCATTACCAGTACATACCTAACTCTAAATCTAACCATTACCAGTACATACCTAACTCTAACCTAACCATTACCAGTACATACTTAATCCTAAGCCTAATTATTACCAGTACATATCTAACCCTAAACCTAACCATTACCAGTACATACCTAACTCTAAATCTAACCATTACCAGTACATACCTAACTCTAAATCTAACCATTACCAGTACATACCTAATTCTAACCTAACCATTACCAGTACATACTTAATCCTAATCCTAATTATTACCAGTACATATCTAACCCTAAACCTAACCATTACCAGTACATACCTAACTCTAAATCTAACCATTACCAGTACACACCTAACTCTAAATCTAACCATTACCAGTACATACCTAACTCTAAATCTAACCATTACCAGTACATACTTAATCCTAAGCCTAATTATTACCAGTACATATCTAACCCTAAACCTAACAATTACCAGTGCATACATATCCCTAAATCTAACCCATCCTCAATCCACACCTTAGTTCTAAACCTAACCCCTTACCCAGGGGTTCCAAACTCTGGTCCTTGAGGAACACCATCCTGCATGTTTTAGTTGTTCCTCTGCTCCAACACACCTGATCAGTGATTTAATTATTTCCTGAAGTTCGGCAGACTAATCACTCTTTCATTCAAATCAGGCGTGTTGGCGCAGAGGAACGACTAAAATAAGCAGGATGGTATTCCTCAGGGACCATGGTCGGGAACCACTGCAATGACACTTGAACCTTATGGGGGAATGGGCTTTGGTCCCCACAAAGAGCAGCTGGTCCTCACAATGTAGTATGTGTTCAAAAAAGGTCCTTATAAAGTAACATAAATGAGCACACACACTTACTAACTGGGTTATCAGCGAGAGGCCAAAGTCAGAACTGGGCCACTCAAATGGATCGATCTGATCTCATCACATGAAGAGCGCCGTCAGTTTTCATTTAACGTTTGTTTTAAACCACGTTCGGCTGCAGAACGCTCAGCAGAGCTCACGACAAGCTGCTCGTTCAGAAACGTGAATCCCAGAGGAGGTCCAGGTGTTTCCAGGATGACTAAACGTTTTCCAAACTGCTGGCCCAACGGTCCAGTACATCCCACAAACACTGGGAACAGAGCGCTGCAGTGTTGCTCTCTCTCTCTCACCACAGCCTGAGGCTCGCTCGCTCTAAACCCACTCCAGACCTGGGTCTCGACGCTGCAGCGGACCCAGAAACAAGAACTCAGTCCGTCACAGCCGGACTCGGGGAGGAAGAGTTATTTTTGGCTCTCAGGAGTCCCTTCTTGGAGTTCTTCCTCAGCATGACAAGAGCAGAGTGTGTCTGCAGCCTTTGACCTCTGACCTCTCTCTCCCATGACTGTTTGTCATGAACCTTGACGAGGCGAAGGCGGAGCGATAATGTTTTTGCCCATCTGTCTCTGTGTGTAATCATTCGGCTGCCGTGTTAGGAAAATTTCTCATGAATCACTAGAGAGAGTGAAAGTGACGGTTGGGTTGTCGTCTACAGCTACAAATGAAACAGTCACACTGTTGTGAGCCATTTATCTTCTGTACAGTACGTTTTTCAGCATCTTCCCCGTTCCACAAGTTTTGTGCTATTTCATCAAATCATAAATCAAAACGTTCAGCTTGTTCAGGAGAAGGGTGCTGTGACTTTTGGTGTTGGTGCAACTTTAGCTTTTTGAAATATTTAGCCTTATTATCAGCCATTTTTGCTCATAGAAAATGAATTGAGCTCATTTTACATCCTTTACAATCTTTAGATGTGTTTACAAACTTTTACTGCTCCTTTCACATTTAGTTCTGCTTCAGCTCCTTTCAGCTTCCTTGTGCACATTCAAACAGTTTTCAGCTAATTTCAGTTGTTTTTTCAGCTGGTTGGTGCTCCTTTCAGATTCTTTCTACATTTTTGTGCTACTTCTAACTTTTTTCTGATAATTTCAGCTTGTTGTGCTTCTTTCAGCCAATTTCTACAAGTTTCAGCTTTTTCTACTATTTCAGCTACTATTTAGCCATTTTCAGGCTAATTTTAGCTTTTTCGGCTAATTCCACATTTTTTGCACTAATTTAAAGTTTTTTTCTGACTAATATAGCAAAAATATGCTCTTTCCAATTCATTCTGGTAATTTAAGCTTCTGTCTACTTTTTAGCTACTTTTCAGCTGATTTTTTTGTTTGTTTATTGTTGTTGTTGCTTATAGCTTCTTTCAGATAATTTCCACTTCTTTGTGCTCGTTTCAGCTTCTTTCAGCTTAATTGGGCAAACGTGTTCTTTCTGCTTTCGTCTGCTAATTTAAGCTTGTTCTACCTTTTCAGCTAGCTTTTAGCATTTTTAAGTTAATTTCAGCTGTTTTCTGATAAATTCACATTTTCATGTTAATTTCTGTAATTTCAGCCTAATGAACGTCTTTATGCTAATTTCATCTTGTTATGCTCTTTTCAGCTTTTTTATGCTAAATTAAGCTATTTCAGTTACTTTTTAGCTGTTTTATGCTAATTTTAGCTTTTTCAGCTAATTCCATATTTTTTAGCTCTTTTCAGCTTCTTCTGCTCTCTTATGGTAGTTTTGGCTTCTTTTTGCCTTTTCAGCTATTTTTCAGCTACCTTTTTTGTTGCTAATTTCAGCTTTTTAGCTAATTTTCTAATTTGTGTGCTAATTTCTGTTTATTTAAACCTAATCCATCAAATATGTGTTATTTCTGCTTTCTACTAATTTAGGCTTGTTCCTCCATTTCAGCTATATTTCAGGATTTATTTATTTGAGCTGATTTCACTTGATTTTCAGCAAGTTCTTCTGCAATAAGCATTCACACTGCATTTTCACAGGAAATGAAATTTCTGTAGTTCATTTTTGGAGTTGACTCTATTCAAGATGGCCACCACAGCAAAGCAATCATTAACATAGAAATGCCTGCCAACCTTCTAAATATGGACCTACATGGAGTGGTAGTAGCTGAGAGCTATTTAAACACATACCGGTACTTTGAGGGCCAACGTGTTGTATTTTTTTAAAAAGTTGAAATAAAATAGCTTCAACTCCTTCATTTCTCAACACACGATCTGTGTCTAAAACTTTGGCGGGTGACATGCATCCCTTCAAGGAAGACTAGGCCTTCGATTTATCCGAATAACCCTAAATAGACTAAATAAACTACGTTAATGAAGTGTTCAGAGTAATTGGTGCAATAAAACTAAACGTTGTGGTTTTTGTGAGGAATAATTCAACGTTAGCAGCTAAATTCTCAGGTTTTGTGCAGCAGCTCAAAAACATCAAAATGAAAATGAGTTTTTATGATGCTTAAGTTGAAAAATCACACAATTCCACATCAGAACTGTTATTAGACTTTAACAGTTCTGTTATACGACGCTTGTTTTGGCCTTTTACCTGCAGATGAATCAGAATTTTGTTCAGGTTCTACAAAAGTGGGCTCAGTTTCCCTGTACGTTGAAGAACCACACCTTGGAGCACACGTTTTCTCTGCAGCACACAGACAAATGAAAACTGTCAGCTCGCACAGGAAACTGTAACCACACATGGATTCAATGGTGGCGTGCAGCATCCTGTGACCCCCACTCAGATCCTGTGACCCGATTAGGAACTTAAATGTGGCCTTGTGTACCTTGAACGCAACCTGAACTCTCTTTCTGAGTAGACAAGACTAATGCTGAACAGAAGAGCCAAAACAGAAAAATCAGCAATGCACGCCTGCAGGCTGTGAAACCACAGACATGTCAGAAGTCCCTTGAACACCTCTTGATGTATCTTGAATATGTCTGTTTGTTCCACCTGGAAGTCGTTACAGAGCATTAATTGTACTCATTTCTCTTGCGAGAGCCATTCAAAATGCCTGTAATGACTCTTGTGTACAGCAGATTAATAATTTACAGTCTAATCTGCCCTTCAGGGACGTGGTTCAGCTGATACTGAACCTGTTCCATGTGAAATCCTTTGAATCTCTCCTGTGATCTTACACAGGAAGTCCTCCTGCTGTGATTTGAGGTGTGTAATGAAAACATACTCACCAAAAGGCTGGAAGGAGAGCAGACTATCAGCTGAAGAAATGCCCAGTGAGCTCAGAGAGCAGCTGCAGCTCTCTCAAAGCCTCTCTCTGCCTCTGAGGTGTGGCTCCAACCAGGAAATCCATCCTCTTTTTTTTTCACCAAACAACTTCATTTTTCTCTTGTCTCCTCCCTCCTTTTGTTTCTGCTCTGGCAAACAGCGCCCCCTGCTGGTAAGCACAACACACAGCAAAGGCTACTTCAGTGCCATACATGGAGACGCTGCCAAATACAATAAACTCCTAAAATGCCACTGATCTGGTGCAGAAAGAAAACAGCTGTTTGCTCCAATTAAAGTTAATTTAAATTAATAAGATTTCGACTAAACTGAACAGAAAGTTATGCACTTGCATTTCATTATCACAAGAACCTGAAAGGGGAATACAACTACAGGTAGTCCCCGACTTACGAGCACATCGACATACGAGGTTCCGGACTTACGAGCTGACTAACGAACAGTACAGTTGTACAGAAAATACAGCACTGGTATGTGTTTTTAGATGAAAGTGTGTTAGCTAACAGTTTGTAAACAAGTTTCTGAGCATGTTTATGAACTAGTATGTACGTTTGTGTTGAAAAACGAGTGTTCGTAGTAGCGCTAGCATAAATTTTCCGACTTACGACCGAAAATCCGGACTTACGAGCGACACGTGTTTCGTGTTCCGACATACGAGATTTCGTCTTACGAGCACCTCGCAGGAACGGAACTCGCTCGTAAGTCGGGGACTACCTGTATATTTAAATCTGTTTTACTAACCACACAGTGTGAGCGCATCACTGATCCTAAACAGGACAATCATACCGGAAAGTTGCAGCACCTTCAAAATAAAGTGGGCTGTTTGTTAAAATAAATAAAAAATCTACATCTATATTAATGATCAGGAGTCTACAAACTTTAGGATCAAAAGAGACATTTCTGCCCCTTCGTTCACTAAATTAAATGTGTCCAGAGCCACAAAATCTGCTACAATTGTCATTATCAACTGGTGGAAGGGCGTAGATTTCATCTCATTATTGGGGGGGGGGGACCATAAACAGGGAAATATTTTTAAAGCAATTTTTGGGGGGTCGGCAAAGTTACAGTGAAATGTAATGCAATTAGTTGCTAATGTGTTTCATCCTACTCAGAAGCAGGAGCAAATAAAAAGTCTCACCTATTTTTTAAGTGTAGCTACTTACTGGAAGTTAGTAGTTTGTGCAGCAGTAATAATAATAATAATAATAATAATAATCATTTTATTTAAAAGCGCCTTTCATGACACCCAAGGACACTTACCAAACCAACACAGTGAATACAGAGCAAACATTATCAGCGACAAATTGAAATATAAAATACATAAAGGATATAAAATGGAAGATAAAAATACATTTAGTAAAGTTAATGATAAGCTAGTCTAAAGAGATGTGTTTTCAGGGCAGTCTTGAACAGAGAAAGGGAGGTGGTGTTTCGAAGGTCGGGCGGTAGAGCGTTCCAGAGGTGAGGGGCAGAGCAGGTGAAGGCCCTGCTCCCCATGGTGGAGAGGCGGGCAGAGGGTACATGGAGTTGTAGTGAAGAGGAGGACCTGAGAGAGCGTGATGGGATGGAGATTTGTAGGAGGTCAGATAGATAAGGAGGGGCAAGGTTGTGGATAGCTTTGAACGTGAGGAGTAGAATTTTGAAGATGATGCGTGATTTAACCGGGAGCCAGTGGAGCTGCTGCAGGACAGGAGTGATGTGATCATAGTAGGAGGTTTGAGTGATGACACGGGCAGCTGAGTTCTGGACCATCTGTAACTTGTGGAGAGATTTGTTGGGGAGGCCGTAGAGAAGGGAGTTGCAGTAGTCAATACGGGAAGTCACAAGACTGTGCACCAGGATGGCTGTGGAGCGGGGCGTGAGAGAAGGACGGAGACGGTTAATATTACGGAGGTGGAAATAGGCAGACCGAGTAATATTGTTGATGTGTGAAGTGAAGGAGAGAGTGGTGTCGAGGATGACACCGAGGCTCTTGACCTGAGGGGAGGGGGATAGCAGAGAGTTGTTAAGGGGGACGAGAAGATGTTCTGATTTTGAAATAGAGTTTTTGGTACCGACGAGAATGACTTCTGTTTTGTTGCTGTTTAGTTGAAGGAAATTGTTAGAAAACCAGTGATTTAGCTCGTTGAGACAGTCGGTGAGGATGGAGGGTGGGTGGGTGGAGTTTGGTTTTGATGACAAGTAGAGCTGCGTGTCATCAGCATAGCAGTGGAAATGGATGCCGTGTTTGCGGAAGATGTGGCCTAGAGGAAGGAGGTAAATGATGAAGAGGAGGGGTCCGAGGACAGAGCCTTGGGGGACACCCGTGGAGACAGGGGAAGACTGGGAACGGAAGGATTTAAGCTGAATGAATTGAGTGCGGTCAGAGAGATAGGAGGTGAACCAGTCTAACGGGGTACCTGAGATGCCAATGGAGGTTAGTCTGTTGAGGAGGATAGAATGACAGATGGTGTCGAAGGCAGAACTTAGATCAAGAAGAATGAGGATGGACAGAAGACCAGAGTCAGCAGCAAGAAGAAGGTCGTTAGTGATTTTTACTAGGGCTGTTTCGGTGCTATGGTGGGGGCGAAATCCAGATTGAAACTCTTCATAAATGTTGTTGTTGGACAGGTGAGAGTGAAGTTGACTAGCAACAGTTTTTTCAAGGATCTTGGAGATGAAGGGCAGATTGGAGATCGGACGAAGATTACTGAAGTTGGTGAAGTCAAGACCTGGTTTCTTGATGATGGGGGTGATGGCAGCAGATTTGAAGGCTGTGGGAACAGTGCCAGAGGTTAGGGAGGAGTGGATGATATTAGTGATGATAGGGAGCAGAGACGGGAGACAGGACAGCAGACAGCAGTGACACAGCTCACTTCCCACCTCAAGCAGCTCTGGACCCTGTGACGTAACCAGCGCTGTTGTTGTTCCTCCTATTACACTAAAACGTTTTTTCTTAGATCAATGGCGGATTTCTCTTTTTTTTGCCTTTTTATATTGTTTAAATACACAGTTTCCTTT
>JBBPBX010009738.1:0-14067 GCA_038048925.1 Garcialebias charrua | reverse complement strand
CCTATGGCCACTTTAAATTTGTTAGAGGGGGCTTTTCTGTCCAGTATATGAAATTATAAACTAAAAACATCAAATGTTTGTTGAAATGTATTGATATATTTACATTTTAAGACAAAAGAAAAGACTGAATCCATCCATCCATTATCTTTACTCACCTCTTCCTTTTCGGGTTGCATTGGTTACAGAAGACTGGATTCTTGTGGGAAAAAAATATATACAGTATACTGTATTGCTAATTTAAAAACTAAATTATTGAACTGTTCAGATTTATGTGATTTTTATTATTATTGCGGAGTAATTGAGTCAGTCAGAGTTTCTTTATTTTTTTTAAACTTTATTTGAAGAAATAAAGCATAAAGTTAAAGCATAATTTACTCTGTGTGGTATGCACATACTGTATTTGCAAAGGAAATGACAGGAAAACTGGTAACTTGTCTTTTTTGTTGTAGGTATAACATCCTATAAAATTCAGTGTTAAGTCAGTTTTGGTCAAAGCTTGAAAGAGCCGCCGCGGAGGGTCCAAAGAGCCCCATATGGCTCCGGAGCCGCAGGTTGCAGACCCCCTGTTAATGATTGTAAAATTATTTGTACGAGGTTAAAGACCTTAGCTCAAGCAGTTTATGTTGTTTAGTCTAGTTTATGTATGTGGCTCCAATTTAAAGCTGCACTATGTAACTTTGTAGTGCAGTCTGTAACTTTTCTAACAATATATTTTTAACATATTTCTTCACTCTGTCACTATCTACTGACAGACTGATGTTAGACAAAGTAATCTCTGAAAAAAACTATAGTCCCCTTGCTTCTCTATCAGCATTTATAAAAACACTAAAAACACAGAGTGACCCGCCGTTAACCAGCCAATAAAAACAGAGTTTGTAACCAGCCAATAAAAACAGAGCTTGAATTTGAATTTCAGCAGAGCAAGGGGGGCAGAGCCATATATGGCTCTGAGGGGGAGGGATCAGAATGCTTTGCCTGTTGAAAATATTTCTAAGTTCTGTGCTCTACAGAAAGTTACACATAGCACCTTTAAATTAAAAATCATATTATACAGTACGTTCAACAACATAAAGTGTTAAGTAACAAATGTTAAAAATATACAGTACAGTATGTTATTTTCAATCAATGTTTGGCTTTTTTAATGTAATTCTACTTTAATGTGGTGTCTTTTTTTTGTAAGAGAGAAAAATTATTATTTTAAAATGCAGATTTTAAATAGGTATCCGAATTTTTTTTAACGGAAGTTGTTTCTTTTATTTTGAAATAATCAACCGGAAGTACAATTGTACAAAACGGATTATTTCACTCAACGAGCTCATTGAACCTGCGGCAGAGCATCAGATGCACCACCATCATCTGATTGACTGACATTAAAAAAGCAGAACAAAAAGGACATTTTTTTTTGTTCCTCCAAAATAACAGACACCACCTTTATTTTGGAACCGAAAACGATCTGATACATAAAACAGGTAAATCAGCTTCGTTCTGCTTTGTCATTTCTTCTTTACTTTTATTCTTTTAAGCCGGAGATGGATTAGATAGTGATAAGAAACACACCTTCTGAATATTAATAGAGGTATAGATTGTTGGGTTTTCTACAGTAAAACATTTTTATTAGGTTGCGTAATGCGCATGCGCTTCGCCGGCCAACGCCTCAAACACAAGACTGATGCTCCCCTGCAACAAATTAAAATAAACAATCATCAGGAGCCACAACTTGTAAAAATTGATTATTATTATTCGTATCCGTCCCTAATATGTAGTTGATCCAGAAAACAGCGCCGGAACTAAAATTGACATAAATCTGAATGGAGTTTGGCGGAAGGTTTATTTCAGGCGGTGACCCGGTTTCTGTTTCAACGTTAAGAATAAAACGCATCTGTCCGAAAATAACTGATGGACCGAGTCCGAGACAGAACCAAAAACCCGTCCCATTACGTCATCTCTTCTGCCTGCCCATTAATGAGCTCAGATCACGTGATGGTGCCAATTAATCAGAAATCTGAGAAAACCTTTTAAAATGTATACAATAACCTAAGTTCTGATTACCGTATAGATCTGGTTGTTTTTAAGATATTTATGACTTAAGTACTGCAAAGTCATTTAAAAAGTGCATTTAGTGACTAAAAACAGTTTAAATATGTATATAAAAATAACTCCTTTCAGCTGTTTTTTTGTAATTATATCTTAATTTATTTGTCAATGGGAACATTTATTCAAAAAATTTGCTTCACAGGATGAAATCTGTTTTATTTAATATTTTGAACACTTTCTTACAAGTAAAAAAAAGGCACAAATAAACAATGATCTGTACAGAACTGAGCAGATGAAATTTAGGTTTAAGCAAACCATGAAAAAAAGAAGAAAAAACTGGATTAAATACAATATGTAAACAAATGGGCAGAGCAAAAAGTTATTTAAAAATTAAACCAGTAACATATTCATTATACATAGGCTGGGTCTGAGCTAATTTTCAGGCTTTTTTTAATATAAAATATTAAGTTGAGAAAGACTTTGCATACAGGAACAGTAAAAAAAATAATGAAAGTATTGAATTATTTCCTTTTTTTATTATTATTATTTTGACATCGCGCATCAGATTTACAAACTAATTTACATTTGGTCCCTAAGACAGTTTAACATGACAAAAAAGCCAAATACTAAATAAAACAATTAAAGTATATGTCATAATATACCCAAACTAATATTAAAATCATCCTATTTATATAAAAGGACGTTTGAATAAATAAACACCAAGGTCAGCAGCTTGTTTAAATTTATTTATAAAGTATTTTTATTATTATTTAGCATGAAAACATATTTGAAATTAACACACTTTCAAATCATGAGGAAGAAAGTTTTATTTCATCACGAAAACAGATTCCCTGAAAGCTGAGGTTTTGTTGTGTTATTTTATTATGAATGTTTCTGTATTGGCCCAACAGTGTTTGCACTTTACTTTTTTAAATTTTAGACCTAAAGATGATGGAGAAATCGAGCAGCCAGTACGACTCCTTCCTGTTCTGGAGACAACCGATCCCAGCTGTGGACATGTCGGAGCTGGAGGACCTGGGGCTGGCGGACAGCAGGAGCAAACCAAAAGACAAGACGTCCCAGCTGTGGAGTCAGGACAGCGAGGTGAGACGTTCATTTACATTTAATTAAAACGTGACTCCATGACGTGAAATCGTATTTACTGTTCGTCATCTGTGCGTTGGAGCTGCAGGAACCGCTGTCCGAGTTCTCCTCCTTCAACTACTGGAGAGCTCCGATCGCCAACGTGGACTCCCTGCTGGCGGACCTCAACCTGCTGCTGTGAAACCACCACAACCCGAGCCCAGAGCAGTCCCGCACCATTTCATTCACGCCGATAAAATCTAAATCCAGATCTTAACTCTGCTTTTCCACAAACACTGAAGTAACGTTTTTGCATCTGGAGTTATAAAGTGATTCTCACTGATTTAACATTCATAAGATGCAGTTTACGTTAAGAGAAATTCAACTCTGGAAGTATCACATTTAAGAGCTGCAGATTGTCAAAGTATGCTTATGTTTATTATTTATTTAAAACTAAAGGATGAATGCATGACGTCACTGACAGAATTGTTGTTGTTATTATTATGGGATTTTGTTGAACAAAATCTATCTGATGTTAAATAAGGCTTCAATTTTCCCATTTTGAAGTATTTTTTTTAGTTTAAATGTTTATTATTATGAGTTTGATTCATTGTACCTTTTGTTGTTTTATTTAAAACTGCTTTAACACTAAATTCACATTTATTTATTTCAGCTGTTGCATTATTAATGCAATTCAAATTTAACACTTCCTCACAATAATAAAATATGATTTTATATACCCATGTTACTTTTTTTTTTAATACAGAAATTAAGCCCCAAGGAAAAATAAAAATCCATTCTGATCAAATCTCATTAGGCTGGTTATTCTTCAGACAGACAGTTTTGCGCCATTTCTTTGCGCTTTTCTGGGATCAGCGACTGTTTTAACTGTGCGATATCATCAACGGAAACTCTGTTGTTCAACTGACCTCAGGTCTGTTTTAAAAGCTTTCGACAAAGCCCCGCCCACTCTGGCTTCCACCTCCGGTCTCGCGAGGCCGCCATGTTTGTACCAGAAGAAAACATAAACGGAGTTTTTTTTAAGGGTTGTAGGCATAAACCCCTGCTGAAATACGACTCGCGAAAATAGACTTTTAGTTACGAAGCTTTTCAAGAGAAAGCTATAAAACCAGTGTTACTTTAACTGTTTTTATGAGGTAAGCTAACGGCTAGCACAGGTCGGCTGGCAAAATACCAAAATAAAAACAAAGTCCGCACTTCCTGTCAAATCTTTCAGAATAAAAAAACAAATTCTACGTCCCAACTATAAATAAGTTAAATTTTCTTTTAATTACCTACCGCTAACATTTTAAATAAGTAATGGTTAATTAATTGCAGAAAATGTCCCGCAGTTTTATGAGTCAAGCGCAATTTTTCTGCTAATTTGAGCATTTTTCTCCGAGTATAGACTTTAAATTTTTGACAAGATCCAGTCCGTTTTGCTTAAGAATGAATGTAAAAAAAATATATACATATTACTCCTGCAGCGGCGAGTTTTACCAGCTATTAAACGTACAATTATTAAAATTTAGAGAGCACAACTTACTTCCTACTATTTTATGCTGAAGGTTGAATCCGTAACATCCGGTTGTGCAGCGACCGCTTCTCGCTAACTTTCGCAGTAAACAAGCTTTGCAGAGTCTGACATGCTGCAGTGGTTCTTGGTGTCTCGGGCTTTGCAATTTTTTTTATTTAATCCTTCGCATCACTAGCTTTTCTTACGTATCGCGGAGGAATAAATGCGCAAAAGTCCCTCTTTAAGAGGGGCTTGTTGAATTTAGCCGGCTAGCGTGCTAACATATTAGCAGAGAGGAGTAGCCTGGCTAGCCCCACAAAACTACACACACGGTAAGTCGCCGTTCCGCAGTCCTACATTAGCAGCAGACATACATTTTCTCCGATTTAACACCTTAAATTGTTACAAAAATAAAAGAGGCAGAATAAAATCCCATCACAAGAGTCTTCCGTAAGCGGTTTGACGGTTCACGCTCGTGAATGCATCTAACCGGATGTGGAAGTAGTTTTTTCCTCCGTGTGTAAAATAGGCAATTTCTGTGTGACTTCCCCCGGAAAGCCAACAACTTAATATCAATCAGTTTCCTGTCTGTGCCACTGTAAATGTATCAACCGCCTAGATAAAACACTTTTATGCCGTGAATGGATGGATAGGCGCTTAGAGAGGGGAGCAGGGGGCTAACGTGGCACATGGCGGACTGTTTTCTGGCCACGAAGGCGCGTAAAATGGCTTCTCGGCCGCGGAGAGAAAAGTCTCGTCCTTCTTCGTCGATTCGCTGTACGTGCATTGGGTTCCATTATCGGACGCGGCTTTTAAGAGTTTTTGTTCAAAACAAAAAGCACTAGATTCATTTTTTAATCCGCACAGACTTATTCTTATTATTTTTCATTGCATCGTGTGGATTCGTTTAGCTGATTAAATACTACACTATTTGTGCTTTTATACTTGGACTTTTAAGTCAAATTTTTGCTATTTTTAAATGTGATTTGCATTGTTAAGGTCTTCCTTAAGAGTCTTCACTAAAAAGTAACAAAAAAAGCTCACCAGAGGAACATTTAAAGAAGTTTGTTCAGATTTAGTCTTTTGATGGGACAGCGGAGGGTATGTCCGATAATGGACGCCCACCAGTTAGCTTTACAGGAGAGCAAGAAGCTAACAATTCTACTTCGTGAGCAAATAAAATTAAACTTTTAAAGGAAAAATAAAGCTTTCCGTCATTGTGCTCCATTCATGCAACACTTTTTTTTTAATTCTGTGAAATTTAATTAAAACTTTGCTGTTTTATTTGATAAATCTGAAGCTTTCATTGGTCTTACAGCTATTTTGTTAATATTTTGTCCAAAAAAATGTGTTAAAACACCCTCTAAATACTTCCATACTGTCCAAATTTGAATATAAGTTTTTGTCTGATAGTCTGAAATTAAACAGATTTTACACGTAGAAAGCATTAATAGGATTTAGTGTATCTTGATAACTTCTCAGTAGAAATAAACGTTAATGATGTAACCGGTTAATAATTCACATTCAGATATTCTTTACTGTCGTTCGCACCACATGTGATACATCGAAGAAGCTGTTCCTCAGTCTAGTGGTTCTACGCTTAATGCTCCTTAACCTCCTTCCTGAGACGAGCGGGGTAAAAAGTGTGTGCGCTGGGTGAGTGGGGTACTTCGTGATGCAGGTGGCTCTCTTCCTGCCTCTAGAGGTGTATAATAATACATCTATTCAAAGGTCTGAGCTCAAGAATGGCTGTGGAGCAGTGGTACGGCAGCTGAGTTTAGACCGGAAAGTAGCAGGTTTGATTCCCAGCCATGCCTCCATGTGTCACCGTGTCCTTGAGCAACAAACTTACAGTAATTCCGAACTGCTCGTTAGGCAAATAGCTCCCCGCTCCACATTGCAGAGTACAACAATGACAAAGATGACATTACATAGCACGTAAGTTTTTAAAAAATCTGGTGCGTTAATGTGTTAAACGCGGCAGCTGTGATAATATTTGTAGTCCGTTTTTATCAGTGGTGTGCAACCACCAGTAACATCAGATAAGACTGAGACCCGCTCGTTCTGGGATGGCGGTACCAAACGAGATAAAGGCAACTTCGTTTTGCGTTTAAGTTTGGTTTCAGTCGGACTTCTATCAGATGGAGCAAAACAAAGAAGAGTTCTGAGGACCAGGTTGCAGTAAGATCGTTTAGGATTGTTTCATGATCAAAACTGATCACTTGTATTGATCTGTCAGATGTCACTCGTGGACCTGGGGAAGAGGCTGCTGGATGCGGCTCGAAAAGGGAACGACGACGAGGTCCGGAACCTGATGGCCAACGGAGCTCCGTTCACGACGGACTGGGTAAGAAACGAGCCTCTGGTGTCGCGTGGAGAGTTTTTTATTTATTTTTTAAAATACGTTTATGAAGATTTCAGTGTTGTTGCTCTCACAAAGCGACAACATCGGCGTCTTCATGTGTGCTTCACCTGTGTGAGACTCATCTTGTGTTTCGAGCAGTTGGGAACGTCCCCCCTCCACCTGGCCGCTCAGCACGGTCATTACTCCACTGCAGACGTCCTGCTGAGAGCAGGCGTCAGCAGAGACGCCCGCACCAAAGTGGACAGGACCCCGCTGCACATGGCTGCTGCTGAGGGACACACAGTCATCGTGGAGCTGCTGGTCAGGGTAGGACTTCCTGCTTTCTGTTGACCTGTTGCAGATTTTAAGCTATTTTGTTGTTCAGTGTGTATTTAGTTCCTAAAAGCCTCCTCCATATTGACAGGAAGTGTCTCGGCTGTTTCATTCTGCATAAAAATATACACAGGTTCTTGTTTGTTACTCTTCCTGCCATTGTTGTACAGGTAGTCCCCGATTTACGAGCGCTCTGATCTACGAGGTTCCGGACTTACGAGCTGGCGAATTTTTTGAAAAAACGCAAAAAATACTGAGTTTTTCTGTGTTTTTTCACCACAGTTCGTTAGCTAAACATGTGGACACACGTTTCCGATCATTTTTATGCACTCATAAGCAGTTTTTCGATGAAAAACGAGTGTTCGTAGTCGCGCTAGCAAAACCGTTCCAATTTACGAGCGAAATTCCGGACTTACGAGACACGTGGCGGCCGTTCCAAATTACGAGATTTCCGGTTTACGAGCGCCTCGTTGTAACGGAACTCGCTCGTAAATCAGGGACTACCTGTATTTACAGACCGTTTCCAAAAAAAATTAGAATATCATAGAAAAGTTGTTTAACTTTCATAAGTCCATTCAAAAAGTTAATATTTAATAGATGATAGATTCAGGGCCCACAATTTGGTTCAGTTGTCTCAGTTTGGTTCAATATGGGGAAGACTGTAGACATCACAACTGGCCAGAAGACCATCATTGATACCCTCCATAGTATGAGTAAGCCACACAAGTTCATAGCTAAGGAGGCTGGCTGTTCACAGAGTGCTGTGTCCAAGCATATCAATGGAAAGTCTAGAGGAAGGTCAAAATGTGCCAGCAAAAGAGACGACCGTGGGCTTCAGCTGATTATCAAACAGAGAAGATTCTAGAATCTGGCAGAGATCCAGAAAGAGTGGTATGAGGCTGAAGTCACAGCTTCAAAAACCACCACATTCAGATGCATTCGGGAGATGGGCTACAACTGTTGGGTTCCTCTGTCCTCTTTTCCGATGAAAGTAAACTGTGCCTTTCATTCGGAAATCAAGGTCCAAGGGTTTGGAGGAAATAGAGTGAGTAACAGAGTCCATACTGGTTGAGGTCCAGTGTGAAACTTCCACAGTCAGTCATGATTTGGGGTGCAATGTCCGGTGCAGGTGTTGGTAAACTCTGCTTTCTTAAATCCAAGGTCACCGCAACACTCTACCAGAATGTTTCAGAGGACGTCGTGATTCCTTCTGCTGAGGATCTGTATGGAGATGAAGAGTTTATCTTCCAGCAGGACCTGCCCATGCTGCCAGAAGCACCAAAACCTGGTTTGATGTCCATGCCACAGTGCTTGACTGGCCAGCCAACTCACTGGACCTAAACCCCGTTGAGAATCTATGAGATATTCTCAAAAGGAAAATGAGGGGCACCAGACCCAACAGCAAAGAGCTGACAGCATCAAGAAAATCTGGGCTTCCATAACTCCCAGTCAGTGCAACAGACTGATTGCCTCAATGCATCGAGGCAGTGATTAAGTCAAAGGGATTCCCAACCAAGTATTGAAGACTGACATATCATTTTGAATGTACCATATTTTGATTGATTTGTTGTGATCCTAATTTCTTTCTTCTTTTTTCTCATCAAAAACTGAGTAGTGTGGGCTGATGTCATCACAGTACGGTACCTATTCTAATTTTTTAAAATCTTGTTTTCATGGGTTTCATGAGCTGGAAGCCCAAATTATGTAAAAATAAACAAATAAATACTTGAAATTGTTTAAATTGTGGGCCCTGAATGTATCATCTATTAAAGAAATTGTTTAAATTGTGGGCCCTGAATGTATCATCTATTAAATATTAACTTTTTGAATGGAATTATGGAAGTTAAACAACTTTTCCATGATAGTCTACATTTTTGGAAGGGGTCTGTATACTAAACACCTTTTTAGTTTTATGATGAGCCTGTAACTATGTATAATTAGAAAATCAGAAGTTGTAGTTTTCATATTCTTCTTGAAAATCTTTCAGAGCGGAGCCGACATCAACGCCAAAGACATGCTGAAGATGACGGCTCTTCACTGGGCAGCTCAGCACGGACACCACGGTGTGGCCGAGGCGCTCGTCAAGCACGGAGCCGACGTGCACGCTCGCAGTAAATTCGACAAGACGCCGTTCGACGTCGCAGCTGACATCCAGCACACAGAGCTGATGTTGCTGCTGCAGGTGAGAAAAACTACATGAAGTAAAAAAAAACTTGTTACCTCGACAGGATTGTTCAGGCCAGAAAGAGCGACTCACTGCAGCGTTTTGAACAAAAAGGTGATCTCTGCTGAAAAAACAGTCCGAATGAAAGTAAACACAGAGCAAGAAAAGAGGAGTCTCATTCATCAGTTTACCTCAGAAGAGTTGCGTCTTTTCCGGACAAAGTAGCTGCGAAGTCCCGCCTCTCGTCTCGTTCGACAAAATCATTCTAGTTTGGATGTAAAGAACAAAAACTCACTTCTACTGTGAACAAGTAAACATTTAGTACTAAAACGCTGTTTCACATGCGTGCAGGCTGCAGAGTCAGACGTCCCAGGGCTGACCGTGGCTGACTGCTGTCAGTTAATCTGAAGGCAGGAAGTAAATAACAGGTGCACCTGCAGCTCGCTCGTATCTCTGGGTCAGTACAAGCGAAAGAAAAACAATTTAGAAAGTTTAGTTTCTATCATGGACAGATTAAAAAAATATAAAAAGAAAATAAAAAGTTAGGAAAAAATGACCAAAGAGTGGGTGACACAAGTAAGTTTGGCCCAAAACAAGGCCTCGTTTTTGTCCACGGATTCGGAAGTGTCCGGTAGTCTGGAGAGTCATCACGAAACTCCGGACTGTCATTTATAAAACTAAATACAGGGAGTCCTCGACTTACGTACGAGTTCCGTTCCTACGCATCGTTCGTAACCCGATTTTGCCGTAAGTCGGACACCACACGAGCCGCCACTTATACACGTACAGTACTGTGCAGTTACCAAGCACTTCGCCTATCCTAACACAGTACCCTACATAATTATCAAAAAACACATACATTTGGATAAATAAAAAATATTAATTTCTTACTTTGAGCTGGTCAAGCCTGTCTCCGTCTTTTAGCATGTTAGCTCTTGCACGTCCGAGCTCCGCAGCTTCGTGCTGCTCCACGCGGTCCAAACTGTTTACAGGAAGGACTGTTAGCATGTTAACTCCATACATTTGGAGCCATCATGAAAGGAAAAAGAGTTAATAACTTACTGGGAGCCGTTTCTCCGCGGTTTCCATCTAAAAAGGCTGCGCCGCGTTAGCTGATGTTAGCCCCGCCATTAGCTGCGCCCGTTAGCTTGTTGCGCCTCCGGTGCAGCTCGCTGTCTGTTGCTTCACGCGGTCCACAGCGTCGTTTTCCTTCCTCCATCCGTCCCTCCGCAAAACCGCCGTTCAGCTCCCAGCTCTGATCAGACACGGTCCGTCCGAAGCCGGCTGGCCAGAGCTAACCGAAGCAAACCTCAAAATGGCGGACACTGCCGAAAACATAGCTCAATGTCCAGGGTTAGCGATTGGCGGCTGCTGCTCCGGGCCTGAGGCGTCCACAGAGTTCCCAGAGCATTTCCAGCTCATGTATCCATCTGAGGCAACCTCTGATAGGACACACAGTCCTCCAAAGCCAGCTGTCGAGGCCGAAGCTAACCGCAAAATGGCGGACACGGCGGCATTTCCGTAAACTGAGCAAATAGGCTTAAAAATTATAATAATAATAGTAATGATACTTTATTTATAAAGCCATTTAAAACAACCACAGCTGCAACAACGTGCTGTGCACATGAAATCAAGAACATTTAAACACATAAAAAGTATAATTTTTTTATTTTTTCATTTTTTTATTAATATGATGCGTTCATTACTCCGAATTGCCGTAAGTCGAGGGCGCCGTAACTCGAGGGCAACCTGTAAATGCAATAAAATACCATAAGTATTTTGACAAAAAAAAACTGAAATGTGTAAGTTTTTTTTTTATTATTATTTTTTTACAAAAGACCCTTAAAGAGTTTAATTTTTAAAAAGTTTCATAACTAAATTTTTATTTCAGGTTGAGATAGCTTTAAAATACTGACTAGTTTTTTTGTATTTTTCCTCTAAAGAACATAGAGTTAAAACTGTCTTATTCAGATGTACACAATATGATGCTTCAGACGTCGATCAGATTTTTTATTTTTTATATATAGATAGATATTTTTTGTCTATTGTTACAGAAAACACTGAAGTTTTACGCTGCATGCATTCAGGAGGGACATTTTGCTATGTTAAGATAAAGATAAATTCATTGTGACATACTGGTAATTCTTTATCATGTAGATTATTGAAAATATACGTTATCGCGCTCTACAAAATTGATTGACAGCTGCTGCTGATTATGACTTCATAACTCTCTTCATGCCTGTGATGCAGGTAAGACATTTTCATCGGTGATCAGTGTTTAAACAGTCTGCGTGCACCAACATTTTCACCACACACAACATTTTGTGTTGATGTTGGGAAATGACTCTGAGCCTCCTACTCTCAAAGTTAATGGGAAGGCTGGTCACAGCTTTACTGGTTTCACAAGTGGCTGTGACTCTGGCGATAAAAGTAGTTCCCCTCTAGTGATAAGGTTCAGTCCAAAGGTGTTGGATAAGACTGCAAACCCTAAGTTACTCCCCCTGGTGGCACGTTTTATGGTTTACATCTGCAGATTTTAACCCGTTACCTGCACTTCGAGATGCAGGAAAAGAGCCACCTGCATCATGAAAGACCTCACTCACCCAGCACACTCACTCTTTGCCCCACTCCCCTCAGGACGGAGGTTGAGGAGCATCAAATGTAGAACCACTAGACTGAGGAACAGCTTCTACCCTGAGGCTGTTAGACTCATGAATAAATAAATAATAAGAATAATCACTGTGAAATATCACATCATGCTGATGCTGATCTGTTTTCTTGTTGCTGTGTTCATCTGTGACCATCTGCTCATAAAGACTCATGTTCGTGCTGCTGTTTGTAATGATGTTTTTCTATTACTCTAGGGCTTAGTGTATTTCTAGTTGGATGTTTTTCTTAGTTCATATCCTAGATGTTATTACTGTTTTTCTCTTACATTTTGTTGTTGGATGTAACTGGGACCCTGTGTACATAATCTCATTTCATCACATGTACCACATGCGGTGCAAATGACAATAAAGACTCTCTTGACTCTGACTCTCTGACATAATAAAACATTGTACTGTACATACTTTTAAAGTAATTTTAGAGAATCTTGTTTTGTGTGTTTGCAGGAGAGCATGCAGAACCAGGTGAACATAAACCAGGTGAGCATGAACGTCGAGACCAGCAGCACCCCCAGCCAGCCGCAGTTCATCATCCAGGGCATCCCTGGCATCCAAGGGGGGGTAGTCAACCTGGCAGACCTTCTCAACAAGGCTAATGCAGGTACACACACTTTTACTATCTCTGTGGGGGTTTCCAGTGCGTTGCATCGCCTTGTTTGATTGTGCATGTTTTTGTCCTTCAGGAGAGTCTGAGGAGGCGATGGCTGCCAGCGCCTTGGACTCCAACATCCAACATGCCACTGTCGTCAACGAAGGCGGTCAGAGGGTCATCACCATAGTAACGGACCAGCACGGCAACCTGCAGACCACCGGGGGGATGTCACAGCCGTTTTTTGTCACGATGCAGCACGGACAGCAGAGTACGGCACCGACCGCATTTATTCAGAGACATCCCCGCGTCGTTTTG
Source organism: Garcialebias charrua (assembly GCA_038048925.1). Classification (NCBI taxonomy): domain Eukaryota; kingdom Metazoa; phylum Chordata; class Actinopteri; order Cyprinodontiformes; family Rivulidae; genus Garcialebias; species Garcialebias charrua. The sequence continues at coordinate 1,020 of JBBPBX010009738.1, read as the reverse complement.
TTGCCTAACATCTGTTTTTTAATTTAATTTAATTTTTTTAGTGCTGGCAGTACCAGCCAATACAGTTACGGAGGAGGTGGTCACAGAAGAGGCCCAGCCTCCACCCTCCAGGAAGAGGAAGCTGGAGATGACTAACAACCACAGCGAAACAGGAGAGACGGTCAGTAGAGCATGTTTGTGATAAAAGAACTGTGATTGTTTCCTTAAAGGTTTAATTAAACTCCTGCCGGTGGGTCATGAGGAGTAGACCTGTCGCGATAAACAATAAATCGATTAATTGCAGGATAAATGAAAATTATCAACCTCATTTTCATTTATCGGCTTTATCGTTTCTTCATGTCTCTTTCTACTGAAGACACTGGATGACAAAAAGATCAACTCCGGTGCTCTTCACTCCCTCCCTTTCCCTTTTTTCTTTAAAATCTGTTTTAACTAGGGGTGCACCCATAAATCGGCCGGCCGATTTCTTGGCCCCGATTTCCTTAATTTTGGGAAATCGGAAATCGGCCAATGCTTGCAAGAGAAACCGATTTTACAGATTTGTTTTAGTTTTAACAATTGTCTGAACTTCATTTATATTTCAGAGCACTACCTTGTGATCAGTTAAAACAAGTTTGTATTGTTTCTAGAATATTGTTCAAGGGGCTGTTTTTCAACAAAATAAGATTGAAATTTGAAGGCGCATTGTGACCTTACAACATCTAACAGTGTTGCTTATAAAACAAAATTGGTATTGGCCAAAATCTGAATCGGCAGGTCAGACTTTGTAGAAATCGGTGATCGGCCAAAAAACTGCAATCGGTGCACCCCTAGTTTTAACTGTCCAAAATCATGTTTTTGGATGTTAAAAGCAGCTAAGCTGAGAAGCTAAGCTACGAGCTAAGCTAACAGGACAACTTCGAAAAAACCTTTGTCTTGTCAAAGCTCCAAAATTCACGGCTGAAACCCGTGCCTTCGTGTAAAAATTTGTTTTTCTCTGCAAACAGAAGCTGAGAACTTGTTTACTGCTTCTTTTTTTTT
>JBBPBX010009737.1:46895-59417 GCA_038048925.1 Garcialebias charrua | reverse complement strand
ATGGCCTCAGTCTTGGAGCAGTTTAATTGAAGAAAGTTCTGATTCATCCATGCCCTTATTTCCTCTAGAGAGGGTAGTGAGTGAAGATGGAGATGACAATGGGGATGATGATGATGCTCCAGTCCTGATGTAAAGCTGTGTATCGTCGGCATAACAGTGAAAAGAAATGTTGAACTGATTAATAATTTGACCTAAAGGCAGCATGTAAAGGGAAAATAGCAGGGGCCCCAGAACTGACCCTTGAGGGACACCACAGGAGACACAGACTGTCTGGGAAGTGGCATTGCCAAGACTAACACATTCCAGCCTATTGGAGAGGAAAGATTTGAACCAGTCCAGGACAGTGTCACAGAGACCAACCTCCACATGAAGACGGTGGAGGAGGACACTATGGTCCACAGTGTCGAAAGCTGCAGTGAGGTCAAGGAGGACAAGGATGGAGGGAAACCAATGTCAACAACCATGAGGACATCATTGGTAACTCTCAGCAATGCAGTCTCAGTACTGTGAGTTGCTCAGAAGCCAGACTGAAACTTCTCATACAGGGAGTGTTGTTGTAGGTGGACCTGCAGCTGAGCAGCAACTGCTTTTTCTAGCATTTTAGACAGAAATGGGAGGTGGGAAATTGGGCAGTAATTAGAAAGAATGTCGGGATCCAAATTAGATTTTTTCAGAAGAGGCCTAATGATGGCAGTTTTTAGAGGCAGTGGAACATGACCAGATTGTAGAGACTTATTTATTATTTGTGTGATTAATGGGCTTATTGCAGAGTGATTGGATTTTATGAGAGACGAGGGGAAGGGATCCAGGGCGCAGGATGAAGGCTTCATTTTCTGCATTGATGATGGTCTCCACCTCACTCTGAACAACTTCATCAAAGCTGCTCAGGGACCCAAAATGCAGACGGGTAAATGGCAAACGAAAATCAGGGAGGTTGTGGAGCTGAGATCTGATAGAGTCAACTTTGTTTTTAAAGAATGAAAGGAACAGGTTGCATTTATGAACAGAGTCCTCATGAGTTTGTTTAATGGGATTAAGCAGATGAGTTATTGTGGAGAAGAGCTGTTTAGAGTTTCCAGGGCAGTTGTTGATGATGTTGGAATAATATTTGGAGCGTGCTTCTTTAAGAGAATAGGCGTAGGCTTTCTGATGTTCTTTGTATGCCTGCTTATGTACAGAGAGACCAGATGATTTTACACGTCTCTCAATAGCACGGCCAGTTGCCTTCATCTTGCGTAGCTCACTAGTGTACCAGGGGGCTGAACGGGAGAAAGACACAAGTCTTGTTTTCAAGGGAGCATGTAGGTCCAGAAGCTCCTGGAGAGATTGGTTGTAGTAATCCACAGAATCATTTGCAGATGAATGATTGACAGCAGTCAGGGAGTGAAGATCAGCGGACAGAACATCAGGGGAAATGTTTTTAAAGTCACGGAACTGGATAGGTCGTTTTGGGTTTGAAGCAGGCGAAGTTGAAGCCACTTCCAGGGAGACACCCAGGTCATATACAGATAAGTTATTGATGAGTACAGTGTCTAATCACCAAACCCAAAGTATGCCCCCTTTTGTGCATAAGGGCGTCAACATGTTGAGTGAGATTGAGAGAGTCCAAAAGAGACTTAAAATCCGTTGCCAGAGATGAAGAGGAATTGTCCATGTGGATATTTAAATCGCTAAGAAAAAGATTTTTCACAGGGGAGGTACAGAAAACTGTGAAGAGGTCATGCATCTCTGAGCTAAATGAAACATGCGGTTTGGGAGGCCTATAAATCAATATAACGTTCATCAGGAGTGAGGCTTTGAGGTTGAAGGCCAAACTTTCAAAAGAAGAAAAGTCCTGAGAAGCCAGATGTGACAATTTTAAATTACCGCGGTAAATTACAGCCAGACCACCACTGCGGCCAGTGCAGCGGGCTCTCTGCAGATAACTGTATCCAGAGGGACAAGCTTCATTCAGAGAACTGTACACATCTGACTGACGAAGCCCTCTGGAGTGAGGGTGAAACGTTTCTACTAAAAAGAAACTGTCCAGATGAACTGATTGAGAATGAGCGGATTTGATACCTGGACTATTGAGAATGAACTTTCTTGTACACATCTGGTTGATGCCAAGTTTATGTAAGGCACATGAGGTCCAAGTTCTTCTCCAGAATATGATCATGAATTAGACATGATTTGTTGGATAGTGATTGTACATTGAAAAGTTTTATTTTAATACCAGTAGGAGTAGAAGCCTTTAGAAGAGGTTTAAGCAGACTGAAGTCCACTCCACGTTTTCCTTGCCACTTCATGCGCTGTGGACTACAAGGGACTACAGACGCAGTGTTCTGATGACGTAATCGAGGTGCGACACGTCGCGTAGACCAAACAGAAGGGATCGTGTCAGAGCCAGCTTGCCGAGAATAAACAGATTTCTTCCGAGAGCTTCTATGGATGTAACGAGGTCTACACAGAAATCCCAGTTGTTTGATGGTGGAAACAGAAGGAGGAATGGAGCAGTTGTTAAGTCCAATCAGCTGCGAAGCGGAGTAGGTCAACATTGAGCCAGCCAAGCCGGGGGAAGATAGCACAGAGCTAGCCGCTTACAGCAGACCCACGGCTCCGAAAAAAATAACCAAGAAGCAGTGAGATGTAACTTGGTTGAGCATACCTTAAACAGGAGCACAGGAGAAAATCCAGAACAGTCCAGATGACACAGGAGGTTGACAGAGGCAACACGTAAGCGAAACAATAATTGCAGCTACGTAGTTCTTCAAGCAAAGTTCGTGCAAAGTTTGTGCTGCCGTGCTGGAGTAGACAGGAGGTAGACAGCCCAATATTCCGATTAGGAAGTACTAACTAAGCTGTCTGTAAAGTCCTTGTTTAAAAAACCACTGAACAAAATAAGTCCAGATAAATGTCCAAAAAATGTCCAAAAATGTCCAAAAAATAGCAACAGTAAAATAACTTTTTAGCGCGGAGAAGCGGCGAACATCATGCCATCACGCCAGCATCCCCTCCTGCCAAAACACTTCTGTCTCCCTGTCATGTAACTGTCTACAGGAGTGTTGTTATTGGAACTGTGATGGTTTTGATGAGTTATCAGTAAGTTAAACTTGTTTTGTTGTCAAGTCTTGGACTTGACATGCTGCGCTAAGCGTGCCTGATCTGTACAGTTCACAAAGAGAACAAAAATCAACATAATTGAAGTCTGCCTCTAGACCTGCAGAAAGAAAAGACAAACCGAGAAACCACAACAACAAACAACATATATAATGATACTCATAGCATCATTAGGAAGTATTTTATATGATACATGGTAATACAAGATGTATTTAGTGGCCACCACAACCCAACTGAGTGTGTATTTGATAAACACCTGAATCTAAACACCTGTATGAGCATGCTCGTCACTGTAAGATTTCTCCATAAGAATGTTCAATAGTGGATGTGGGGACCCACAGACCCGTCCTCACAGGACACGATGGTAACACAGGGAAGACCGGGAAGGCCACAGACACACAGCGGCCCCCCAAGCCCAGAGCCCCGGGAGTCCCATGACAGGGACAACCGCACATCCCAGACAGAAGCAGAGGGAAACCCCGGGCGACCCCCAGCAACCACAATGCAGAAATCCCAGGAGGCTGCAGCGACGAGCCCACAGGCCCTGCCGGCAACCCACCCCTCCAGAGTAGATCTGGCCATGGACACAGAGTCCCGAGGTTATACCACCACCCAACAGAGGCCCGACAGAGCCAGGGTACCCAGGCCCCAGCGGGCAGCCACCAGGGCGGGCCGGCACACACCCAATCACCCAGCCCAGATGCTGAGAGCCACCAATGCAGGGGGCCAGCCACCGGAGTGGGGCGCGACAGGTAGCGTAGACCCCACATTAAATGGGGGACCCAAATTGATGGAAGAGAGTGGATTACCAAAAATCCAACCCGAAAATAGGCACACACAGACATCCCGACAGAGCCTCTGTCGGGCCGACTATGTGCCCCTTCCACCCGACAGTGACCGCAAGCCAGCCCCAGGCCGGGGGCCAGAGCAGCAGGGAGCTGCAGCTGAGGAAGGCCGGCCCAGTGCATCAAGAGCCCCACACCACAGGCTCGGAAAAGCCATGGCATGTCACCTACGCACCCCACACAGCACCCCCCACCACAAATGTCACACCAGGCCGACCAGCCAGTGCCCCGTCATAGTGAAGTCACACCCCCCAACTGCCGGCTTTCAACAACCTAACAAATCTGGGAAATCTATGAACGGCCCAAAGACTAAAATCTCAACTAATTGCATAAAGGGTTTTATTTAACAATGACACATTTTGTTAAAATTTTTGGTGAAAACATCCATCTTTGCTTTGACTCTTTCCTCAATCCCAGATTCTCTTGTCTTCGCCATTTACTTCATGCTAACGTCTGTAGCTTTAGAACGGTTTCAAATTAGCTGTAAATCCAAACTCCTGACAAGCCGTGAAAATTATTTTTTAGTGCTCCATCTTCTTGTAGTCGTTGCAGACTAAAAGCAAATATTCTCAGTTATAGTGTTGAACACTAAATAAAAATGTTTGGAAGACATTTCCTAACCAGCTGGATACCTTTCAATCCAAGTCCTTTATAAAAATGTCTTGTTCTGTAAATTTATTCTGCTTGTTCATTGTTACCTTATAGCAATACTGTAGTTGGCTTGGGGGTATTTTCCTATTGAACTGTTAAATACTGATTAATGTACCACATGATTGGATGGCTTTAAGGTGAAAAATGTGGCCACACTGAAATTTATGAAAAATGAACAGAAATCTTTTTTCATTCATTCACCTTTATTTATACAGGTTAGTTATACAGGTTAAATTAATTTGTATGTGTGTGTGCATGTGTGTGTGCATGTGTGTGTGGTGGGGGAAATAAATAAATAAAATTAAATAAATGTTATGAAAAAATAAAACTGATTTTTTGGGGGCAAAAGGAATGTGGAAGAGATCTGTGTATTTTTCTATGATGACCTCAGTGTGCAGGAGTGTCATGACTGAATGGTAGGAGAGCAGAACCACTACAGACTCCAAATGTGCATTTGATTTGTCAGCTATGACTTTTATGAGCAGGTTTTCATCCTTGTTAACCTCTTCCACAATGCCTGTACAGAACAGATTGGTGGTGCTAGATAAAAAAATACAAACATAAAAACAGCAGGGGCTATTTCACAAATGGTGGGAACATTCACTGAAGAGAGCACAAAGAACTGCCAGAACTAAATATATTGTTGTTGAATACCATTTCTGGTTTGTTTCTGTTAGAGTTGAACCCAACAACGTTAAAAAATATCAATTTATAGAGTGATTCTTGCAAGGTTCTCAACTGCAAGTTCTTCTTCTTCTTCTTTCGGCTTTTCCCTTTTAAGGGTTGCCACAGCGAGTCATCCTCCTCCACCCCACTCTGTCCTCTGCATCCTCTGTCCTCACTCCAACTACCTTCATGTCCTCTCTAATGGTGTGGTCACACCAAGCAGCGTTTTTACCTCCAAAGCGTCCAGTTTACATGTAAAGTCAATGGTGGACGCGCTTCCAGGCACCTCCTAGCGTCTGGCGTCAGGTCGCGTGCGTGTTGAGCGTGCTGAGAAGCGTTTTTCCGTGCACGTGAACCGGCTTCCGCCTCCAATCCGCGCATTCAACATGCTGAAGATTTTGCGGTTCAAACTTTCAGACGCCGCTCAACTCTCCCTGATTGGTTGGTGTGTCAACCAATCAGGGAGAGTCGGGGGAGAAGAGAGGGGGCAGTGGGAGAGTCCCTATGTGACGCGGAAACGAGGGTGCGCGCACTATGTGACGTATTGTTTTTGGGACACAGAAAAGACCCGCGAGGTCGTGGACTATGGAAGAGAAACTCATTGTAGCTGTGTGTTCGCGACAATTCCTTCACGACCAGTCAAGTCTGCTCGACAGAGACGGAAATAAAAGGCTCCTCGCCTGGCGGAGTGCAGTGACTCTGTGCGCAGGACTCTGTATACCGGTAAGCTCCTCCCACACCCCGTCGCCATGACGCCGCAGCCACGAAGCCGCCGCAACACTACAGTTTGGACAACACCGGGTAGCGCGTCCACTTGCGTGCGTGAGGAGCTTTTTGGAGGTCGAAACGCTGCTCGGTGTAACCACACCATAACTGCATCCATATATCTCCTCTTTGTCTTTTTCCTGGCAGCTGCATTTCTAACATCCTTCTACCAATATACCCACTGTCCCTCCTCTGGACATGTCCAAACCATCTCAGTCTGGCCTCCCTAACTTTATCTCCCAGTTGTTCAACATGTGCTGTACCTCTGATGATCTCATTCCTGATCTTATCCATCCTTGTCACTCCTAAGGAGAACCTCAGCATCTTCATTTCTGCCACTTCCAGTTCTTTCTCCTGTCTTTTTGTCAATGACACTGTCTCCAGACCATACAATATAGTTGGTCTCACCACTGTCTTGTAAACATTTCATTTGACCTTTGACGACACCTTTTTGTCACAAATCCTCCTGAAACTTTTGTCCATCACTCCATCCTGCCTGGACTCTCTTTTTTACCTCTTTACCACATTCCCCATTTTCCTGGACAGTGGACCCCAAGTACTTGAAGTCCTGCACCTTTGTGACCTCTGCTCCTTGTAGCCTCACTGTTCCACCAGCCTCCCTCTCATTCACACACATGTACTCTGTCTTACTACGGCTGACTTTCATTCCTCTTCTTTCAAGTGCATACCTCCACCTCTCCAAGTTCTCTTCCACCTGTTCCCTGTTCTCACCACAGATCACAATGTCATCTGCAAACATCATAGTCCATGGGGATTCCTGCCTGACCTCATCTGTTAGTCGGTCCATCACCAGAGCAAACAAGAAGGGGCTCAGAGCCGATCCTTGATGCAATCCCACCTCCACCTTGAAGCTATCTGTCACTCCTACAGCACATCTCACCACTGTCCTGCTGTCCTCATACATGTCCTGTACCAGTCTAACATACTTTTCTGCCACTCCAGATTTCCTCATGCAATACCACACCTCTTCTCTTGGCACCCTGTCATATGCTTTTTCTAAATCCACAAACACACAATGGAGTTCTTTCTGACCCTCTCTGTACTTCTCTATCAACATCCTCAAAGCAAAGATGGCATCTGTGGTGCTCTTTCTTGGCATGAAACCATACTGCTGCTCACAGATAGTCACCTCTTGTCTAAGTCTTGCTTCCACAACTCTCTCCCAGATCTTCATTGTGTGGCTCATCAACTTAATTCCCCTGTAGTTGCTACAACTCTGTACATCACCCTTGTTCTTAAAAATGGGCACCAGCACACTTCTTCTCCATTCTTCAGGCATTTTCTCACCCTCAAATATTCCATTAAATATTTGAGTCAAAAACCTCACTGCCATCTCTCCAAGACATTTCCAAACCTCCACTGGTATGTCATCAGGTCCTACTGCCTTCCCCTTCTTCATTCTTTTCAGAGCTTTCCAGACTTCACCCTCACTAATCTTTCCCACTTCCTGGTCCACAGTTTCTATGACCTTTACTCTTCTTTCTCTTTCATTCTCTTCATTTATTAGCTCTTCAAATTAATCCTTCCATCTTCCCATCACACTCTCCTCACTTGTTAGAACATTACCATTCCTCCTCTCCCTCTGTCTCCACACGTTTCCCTCCTCGGGGTCTTCGACTGCAAGTTATTTTTTTTATTTTTTATTTTTTTTATTTTAAGCTACTTCAAGTCATTTCATCTTCTTATACTCTCAGAAAGAGTAAAAGCTTGTTGAATTTGACCAATTCATGAAAAACCTGTTGCAGGTCTAATTTGGTTAATTACTACAGGTGCATTTAGGATTTAACTATCATTTTAAATTGTGTTACAAACCAATGAAATGACAACCAGAGAATGTAGCAGAGTCAGCTGGTGGTTTTAAAAAGTACAAGCTGAATTTGTACAGCAGGCAGCTACTCGTCTGACTCAACTGGCAGCCTTGTCCGGATTTTTGGGCACCAATTATCTTAATTTATAAAGAACTGTCAAGTTGATTAAAGGAGTCCAGGGTAGCTTATTGTTAGGATGAGGTTTGAAGGGTCAGCATATTTCTGTAGCTCTTCAACTTACCGTATATCACATGCTTATTAATGACTGAGCCACTGTTCTAAAAAGTCAAATAATTAAATATTTAAAATATAATAATAAATACTTTTGGTCAAACATCCCAAAAAATTGTAGTGGCTTTCCTTGAAGTCATAGTTTGACTTTTTTTTCCCCTCTGACTTTCTGTAAATGTCAAGCAGAACTCTGTAAACCGTTTTTTGACCCTGATGTAAGTTCCATGTGGTGGATTGTCTTTAATGGCGAGCCAAGGCCACTTACACAATCACATTCCCAAAACACCCAATTATGTTCCTTTTTAGAAACTCTGTCAAATTATACCTTATTTTACACACAATGTTTAGAGGCAGAACCATACAGTTACATTTATTGTGCAATGCTTCTAATTGCCATCATCAGCTAGATGACACTCCCCATAGTTCACTGATTGTTTAACCTTCCAGCTGAGTACAATGTTGAACTGGTTGCACTTAATTTCACGGTAATATGTTGTGAAAACTAAACTTGTATGATTGAAGCTGGCTTTGTTTGCTTCCATCAGTACGACTGGTTAATAAAACAGACAGCAATTTAGAGTTGCCTTTTTTAACTCAATACCAATGATCTTTTGAGAAATGTACATACTTCTTTACTGACATCTAAATAGGAATCAATACCTGAAATTGGAAAAAATCTTTAGAATAAACTATTGAATTATCTTGAGATCTTCCTGCACCAACAGTTCATAAAAATCTCAAGAAAACAGGTCAAATTAGACTTAAAAACAGCAACAATTACATATATAATCAACATAAAAAGCAGCACCTCATCCAGTTTGCTCTGATGACAGGGGAAAGAGAAGGTAAACCCCAGAGGTAAGGATGCACCTCCCATGCCCATGTATTCCAGGAAGTCAGCAATGCACTGAACGATATGGTCGAACAGCTGGGGGGGAGAAGAAGAAGAAGAAAATACACAAATAATTACAATAGTCAGTCAGTGCATTATTTTAAACTTCAAGTGTTCAAAGTTTATTCATAAAAAGTAACATTTCTCGAAGGAATTCACATCACTTGCCATAATCCATTCAGATGTTTCAATCAAAAGATAGAACCCACTAACAACAACCATCAGTGAGCGCTTCACCACTCATTCTCGTGCAAGACGGATGACTTTCTTCCCTCTTCTGCCCTCCTCCTGCATTTTTGCTCTCCGTCTTGTGTATCGGAGCTCCTATTTACACATCTTCAAAAACTTAAACTACTGTCATGGAACTGGCCAGCTGGACTTTCAATATTCAAATATAAAAATAATTTTTGAACAAAGCAACAACATCCTGGAGAACCCTCATGCCCCGCTGAGACGCATGCGGCAGGATACGTCATGGATCTGATCAGGGTATATACAGAAATTCTTGAGTTAAATTTTAATACCTTTTTAATACCATCACAATATTTTTAATACCATCACAACACTGAGCTGCAACCGTAGCGGCAACCTCTTGTATTTCAATTCAGAGCAACTCATTGTAAAGTGATAGATTACTGTAATTTTCTTCCTAAACTTTGGTAGTAAATGTAGTTTTATAACAATTACTGGATACATCAAGTTGCTTCTTGCCTCAATAAAAGCACTGACCTATTTGTTATTTAAATCTAACCCAAGACAAAAAGTTAATTAATTGTTCCCACACACAACCTATCTCTAATGGCAAACGAAAAACTGTAAACTTGAAAAGAGAACAGTTTAAAGCTAGGGTATGTAAGATTGTAATGTAGTCTGTAACTTTTCAAACAATATATATTTTAACATATTTCTTCACTCTGTCACTAGATTGATGTTAGAGAGGTAATCTCTGAAAAAACAAAAAAAAATATTGTCCCCTTGCTTCTCCAGGTGGTAAATAAGCATTTCTAAAAAGAAAAAGTGACCCGCCATTTTCCAGCCAATAAAAACAAAGTTTGTAACCAGCCAATAAAAACCGAGCTTGAATTTGAATCAGCCAATAAAAACAGAGCTTGAATTCAAATTTCAACAGACCACAAGGGGGCAGAGCCATATATGGCTCTGAGGGGGAGGGATCAGAATGCTTTGCTTGTTGAAATTTTTTCTAAGTGCTGATGTTCTACAGAAACTGCAGACTGAACCTTTAATTAAAATAATTCAACACTGAAAACATGCACAATAAGAGGGAGAGAAAAATAATAACTACTGTATTTTTCAGCCTGTAAGTCCCAGTTTTTTTGCATAATTTACATGCCCTGCGACTTATAGGCCGAAGTGACATATTTATAGATTTTTTCCCATATTTATAAACCATTTTTTGACTGAGATATGACCGCTTCCATTCATTCTGTCTGAACAAAGCAATAAAACAGCATTACTTGATGGCAGCAGAGTAGTAACAGGTGTATGGCATGAGGTTGGCTGTTGTATCATGTAATAGGAAAATGTGACTATAATGACAAATTCAAAAAAATTCAAGACAAAAACAACTGGACTTTATTAATTATACTATACTTTATAGTTTTTTTCCTGCACTTTTTAGAGTTTACCATGTCCTGGATGAATGAGAATCTTCACTAGCTATTAATGACTCAATCGGCCTGCCATACCCTCACCATCTTCATTCTGCTCTCTGCTTTGAACCGTCAAAACAGCTGCAACACCCCGGCAAATTTGACCATTAAAGTGCATTTGTTAAGCAAATGTTGGACTAAGACACACCTCTGCTATAATTTCAAGCTAACAAATAATTGTTTAGGTGCTTTTCTTGTTAAATTTTGGAGAAACAAGCTGCGTTCCTCTTTCCTGGTTCTCGTCCTCTGCGCGTTCACGGAGCACCAAGGCAGCAAAACTATTTTTTAAATAAAGCTGATTTGACTATTAAAGTACATTTATTAAGAAAATGTTAGACTGAGACACACCTTTGCTATAATTTCGAGCTAATAAATAATTGTTTAGGTGCTTTTTTTGTTAAATTTTGAAGAAACGAGCCGCATTCCTGCTTCCTGTTTCTTTTTACAGACGTGACAATAAGCCTCTCGGCTGTTGGCTGAAGCCAGTCTCTGAATCTGGCGTCCTCTAACCATGACGGTTCTGGAAGCTCGGTCGGCCCTCGACCAGCTGTAGGCGCGAAAGCACACTGACCGACGATATGGTAAATGGAGCTTACTTATATAGCGCTTTCCAGCCCCCTTTGAGGAGCCCCAAAGCGCTTTACAACACCAGCCATCCACACATTCATACACCGGTAGTAGTAGACTACCTTGCAAGGCGCTGCCTGTCCTAACGGGAGAAACTCGGGTTAAGTGTCTTGCCCAGGGACACAACGAGGAGATATGACATCATTGATTTACCTTAGGTCCTACTCGAACATAAAATTAGAAAAGATACAGGTTGTTACGACCATAAACAGCCACAACATACAAAGTGGACACTGACAGAAAAATAATTAAAACAAATTTTATTGAACTTAAAATAAAGCCACTCCAAACTGGCAAGGTCCTCCCAGGCTTCTCTCACTAGGACTGGAGCATCCTCTCCTGGATCAGCATCCAAAGGAAAAATGAAATAATAAAAAGTTCAAAGAAATTGTGGACCGGTAAGTCTGGCCAAAAAGAATAAAACGCCACCCAGGCAAACCCAACCCTGTACAGGGCCATCGTGTCTCTCCAGGTGACGATCTACCTTACAAAAGTCCCTTTACACAAACAAAACACGAAAACTGGACTACCGGCACTCACGCAGTCAAAAGTACAACAAAAATGAAAAAGGTAACAGTCCCTCACTGTTAACCCCAGCTATCCCCTTTTTGGACAAATGTACAATGCCCTCAGTGTCTCCAAACTTAAACTTAAACAAGCCTCATGGGCACAGGCCAAAGGTTTAACTAGCACTTAAGGTACCTCAGTCCACACAGAACACAAACAATCAGTCAGAGTCACTTTAAGAGCTTAACCAGCTCAACTACTTCTCCCCCTAGAAGCAAACTCACAAACAAAATAAGAGGGTGGAGCTCTCCTCAATGTTTGTACATCCTACAGCTTTACAGCTGTCAAACATCTAGTGTTTCCTACACCAGCCTCAAACAAGCTTAAACTTGATTCACACAACCCTAGTAAACACTAAAGCTGTCACAAGAGCACCCTTTGCTCTACAAGTGCTGTTTAGGCAGCACCAGTCATTTAAGAGCCTAAGCTCCATGCAAACTCTACATGAGAACTCAACTCACAGTGATCAAAAGTGGGTGGAGAACACAGTGATCAAAAGTGGGTGGAGAACACAGTGATCAAAAGTGGGTGGAGAACACTCCTGAACACACATAGGCAGCAATACAGCTACCTTAATCAAAACTTGGTTTACCTTTCAAAAAGATCACAAGTTGCTCCAACAAGCTCCTTGCTTGCGTCCACCAAACTCAGTTGGCAATCTCAACCTCACACTTGCTCTC
>JBBPBX010009737.1:23716-35748 GCA_038048925.1 Garcialebias charrua | reverse complement strand
GAGTTAGGTTTTGATGACAAGTAGAGCTGTGTGTCATCAGCATAACAGTGGAAATGGACGCCGTATTTGCGGAAGATGTGACCTAGAGGAAGGAGGTAAATGATGAAGAGGAGGGGTCCGAGGACAGAGCCTTGGGGGACACCCGTGGAGACAGGGGAAGACTGGGAACGGAAGGATTTAAGCTGAATGAATTGAGTGCGGTCAGAGAGATAGGAGTTGAACCAGTCTAACGGGGTACCTGAGATGCCAATGGAGGTTAGTCTGTTGAGGAGGATAGAATGACAGATGGTGTCGAAGGCAGAACTTAGATCAAGAAGAATGAGGATGGACAGAAAATGTAGATTTAATATAATTATGAATACTAATAGAATATACAGTGCAAATAATACACTTTATCAGTGCCTTATAAGTATCTAACACTAATATTATTTTATTTAAAAAAAATAGGTTTACAAATGCTTATTGTGCTCACATGGGTAGTAACTTAGTCTGAAATGTTTAATCTAACAACTCTAGGTGAAATATATAGGTGAACAAATTTGGCTCACTATTTAGCAAGAAACTGGTCAGTGTTGTCTCTTTGTCACCCTTAATTAATACTTAATAAAGAATTATCAATGATTTGTAAAGTCTTTGTAGAGGAATCAGTAACGTATCTATAAACCATTTATTAGCCATCTGTAAGGGGTACCTTATTGTAACATGGTACTAAGCTTTTTTTCCCTCCATTTTAGGGAAAAATATCTAACAGACTAAAAGAAGACACTGTGGATATACAGTACTTTTTGTTAACAATGGAAAAGTGAACAAAACCACTGAAGTGAATCTGAAACATCCAATTATTTCCACACTGTCTCATTTATGTATGACAATCACTAAAGGGTAGCACATTAAATGTGTCGGGGATAATATTGTGCCTGAAAATGATGCAGACCGTTTAACCATGACAGTGAGTTCTCCTGAAAACTGACCATCCCCATTTTTATATTTTAAACTAATGATTTTTATCAAGAAAATGAAGAAAGCACCTTATTATATCAACCATGTGTTACTCATACTTTGCATCAGATCCAAGGTTCTTTATTGTCATTTGCATCACATGTTGTACATGAGGTGGAATGAAATTGTGCACACAAGGTCCCAGTTCCACCCAGCAATAGCAAAAATATAAAGTATAAAATATACAGTATATAAGGATCTAAATATATGATAAACACTAATAATGTTAAATAATTAAACAGCAGCCCAAACATGAGTCTGATGTGAGCAGATGGATATGAATACAGCAGCTTAAAGGCAAGAAATCAGCAGCATGGATAATCAGCAGCACAAATAAGTTGCATATCACCAATTAAAGTGGCATTGCAGTGCTTTTCCTGTTTAGGGAGTTATGAGTATCAGCTTCAGGGAAGAAGCTGTTCCTCAGTTTAGTGGTTCTACACTTAATGCTCCTCAAACTTCTGCCTGCGGAGAGCGGGGCAAAATGTATGTGTGCTGGGTGAGTGGGGTCCTTCATGATGCAGGTGGCTCTCTTCCTGCATCTAGGTGTAGATGTCTGTGATGGTGGGGAGACTGACTCCAACATCTTCTGTGCAGCCTTCACCACTCTCTTCAAAGCTTTTATTTCTGCAGCTGTGCAGCCTCCATGCCACACGTTGATGCTGGAACATAGGATGCTCTCCACTGCACACCTGTAGAAGGAGGTGAAGAGGACTGAGCTTCCCAGTCCAGCTCACCTCAGCATATTATAAAGCATACCAAGTGAAAAAAAAACATCTGTTGTGTTCTCTGACATGTTTTACTCACAGAAAACATGCTCCCATTGTAGTTGACCAAACAAATTATTTCATGTACTCGCTGTCCTTTCATACTTGTCAATTTTTTTTCTCCCAAAAACGCTTTCAAACAACTTTGTCTAATAATTAAATAAATAAAAAAACAAAGTGCTACTTTGTTTTCAGTTTTTTTTACCCATTTAGTTATTTGTTTCTAAATCAGTTTGTTTTCACAAATGCAATACCTAAGTATTAAAGGTTCAGTCTGCAGTTTTTGGTAGAACGCAACACATGCACTACTAACACACCCAAAATAAGAGTTTGTTTGAGGACGCAGCTGGAGAGGACGCTGGCGTGATGTCGCCGCTTCTCCACGCTAAATAGTTATTTTACTGTTGCTATTTTTTAGACATTTATCTGGACTTATTTTGTTCAGTGGTTTTTTTTAAATAAGGATTTTACGGACAGCTTACCCCAAAAATACACTACACGCGGTCCGTGTCCGCTCCGCTCCGCAGGTCGCAGCTGCCTCCGCTCAGCTCAGGTCCGCATGGATGCGCCGCTCCAAGACGCATGCGCGGGAATTGCGAGATTGCGCGATAAATCAAGTGATAAATAATGAAGTCAGAACAAAACAATTCATTCGGTGGAAGAAGGAGAACAACAGTAAAGGCTGCCTTGATCTTCTCTCGTAAATAAGCGACAGGACATGGTTTGAGCAACAGGAAGTGATGTTTACATTTCAGAATAAAATACTTTTTTATTTATTTATTTCTTGTATTGCGTTATTAGGTGTAGTCATAGTCATAAATATAATAGTTTAGTCATAGAATAGTCATAAATGATAGTTTGACAGCATTTTTGTACAAATAAATCCGTATAGAGCTAGGATTAGTCCGCCCGTGGTGATTTTATTTTGTAAATACGGAAGTTGTGCTCGTTCCTTTTCCTGTTGGTGCGACGTAATCTTCAAAAGTTGACTCCGGCACAGCTCCGTCATCCGGCAGAAATAGAAAAATTTCTAATTTTGACGGACTGCCGTCCGCTCGCCGCAGCTCACCGCCGCCGTGCGGAGCCAGTGTACTTTATCTCATTGATTATAAAGGGTGCGTATTTGCTGCGGAGGTCGGACCGGAGCGGGGCGGAGCCGGAACGCGTGTAGTGTATTTTTGGGGTTAGTTAGCACTTCCTAACCGGAACTTGGGCTGTCAACCTCCTGTCAAACTCCAGCACGAACTTGCTTCAAGAACTACGTAGCTGCAATTATTGTTCCACTCACCTGCTGCCTGTCAACCTCCTGTGTCATCTGGACTGTCCTGGATTCTCTTCTGTGCTCCCCTTCAAAATATGCTCATCCAAGTTGCCTCTCACTGCTTCTTGGTTATTTCTTTCGGAGCCGTGGGTCTGCTGCTAGTGGCTAGCTCCATGCTAGCTTCCCCCGGCTTGGCTAGCGCGATGTTGACATACTCCGTTTCGCAGCTGCTTGGACTTAACAACTGCTCCATTCCTCCTTCTATTTCCACCATCAAACAACTGGGACTTTTGCGTAGACCTCATTACATCCACAGAAGCTCTCGAAAGAAAACCATCTATTTTAAGCACACGGGCTTTGACTCGATTGCTACTGTCTGGACTGTCGCACCTCGACGACGTCATCAGAACGCTGCGTCTGTAGTCCCTTGTAGTCCACAGCTCACAAAGTGGCAAGGAAAACGTGGAGTGGACTTCAGTCTGCTGAAACCGGTTCAAAAGGCTCCTACACCAACTGGCATTAAAATAGAACTTTTCAATGTGCAGTCACTATCCAATAAATCATGTCTAATTCATGATCACATTCTGGAGAAGGACTTGGACCTCATGTGTCTTACAGAAACTTGGCATCAACCAGACGTGTTCAGTTCTCTGAATGAAGCTTGTCCCTCCGGATACAGTTATCTGCAGAGAGCCCGCTGCACTGGCCGCGGTGGTGGTCTGGCTGTAATCTACCGCAGTAATTTAAAATTGTCACATCTGTCTTCTCATAATTTTTCTTCTTTTGAATGTTTGGCCTTCAACTTCAAAGCCCCACTCCTGATGAACGTTATATTGATTTATAGACCTCCCAAACCGCATGTTTCATTTAACTCAGAAATGCATGACCTCCTCACTTTTTTCTGCACCTCCCCTGTAAAAACTATTTTTCTTGGCGATCTAAATATCCACATGGACAATTCCTCTTCCCCTCTGGCTACAGATTTTAAGTCTCTTTTGGAATCTCTCAACCTCACCCAACATGTGGACGCCCCTACGCACAACAGGGGGCATACTCTGGATTTGGTGATTACAGACACTGTACTCAATAACTTGTCTGTATATGACCTGGGTGTCTCAGACCACAGGGTCATCTCCCTGGAAGTGCCTTCAACTTCGCCTGCTTCTAACCCAAAACGACCTATCCAGTTCCGTGACTATAAAAACATTTCCCCTGATGTTTTGTCTGCTGATCTTCACGCCCTGACCGCTGTCAATCACTCATCTGCAGATGACTCTGTGGATTACTACAACCAATCTCTCCAGGAGCTTCTGGACCTACATGCTCCCTTGAAGTCAAGACTGGTGTCTTTCTCCCGTTCAGCCCCTTGGTACACTGGTGAGCTGCGCAGGATGAAGGCAACTGGCCGTGCTATTGAGAGACGTGTAAAATCATCTGGTCTCTCGGTACATAAGCAAGCGTACAAAGAACATCAGAAAGCGTACGCCAATTCTCTTAAAGAAGCACGCTCCAAATATTATTCCAACATCATCAACACCTGCCCTGGAAACTCTAAACAGCTCTTCTCCACAATAACTCATCTGCTTAATCCCATTAAACAAACTCATGAGGACTCTGTTCAAAAATGCAACCTGTTCCTCTCATCATTTAAAAACAAAGTTGACACTATCAGATCTCAGCTCCACAACCTCCCTGATCTTAGTGTGCCATCTACCCGTCTGCTTTCTGGGACCCTGAGCAGCTTTGATGAAGTTGTTCAGAGTGAGGTGGAGACCATCCTCAAGAAAATGAAGCCTTCATCCTGCGCCCTGGATCCCTTCCCCTCGTCTCTCATAAAATCCAATCACTTTGCAATAAGCCCATTAATCACACAAATAATAAACAAGTCTCTACAATCTGGTCATGTTCCATTGCCTCTAAAAACTGCCATCATTAGGCCTCTTCTGAAAAAATCTAATTTGGATCCCGACAATTTTTCTAACTACCGCCCAATTTCCCACCTCCCATTTCTGTCCAAAGTGCTGGAGAAAACAGTTGCTGCTCAGCTGCAGGACCACCTACAGCAACACTCTCTGTATGAGAAGTTCCAGTCTGGATTCAGAGCAGCTCACAGTACTGAGACTGCACTGCTGAGAGTAACAAATGATGTCCTCATGGCTGCTGACACTGGTTCTCCCTCCATCCTTGTCCTCCTTGACCTCACTGCAGCCTTCGACACTGTGGACCATAGTATCCTCCTCCACCGTCTTCATGTGGAGGTCGGTCTCTGTGACACTGTCCTGGACTGGTTCAATTCTTTCCTCTCCAATAGGCTGGAATGTGTTAGCCTTGGCAATGCCACTTCCCAGACAGTCGGTGTCTCCTGTGGTGTCCCTCAGGGGTCAGTTCTGGGGCCCCTGCTGTTTTCCCTCTACATGCTGCCTTTAGGTCAAATTATTAATCAGTTCAACATTTCTTTTCACTGCTATGCCGACGACACACAGCTTTACATCAGGACTGGAACATCATCATCATCCCTATCTCCGTCTTCACTCACTGTTCTCTCTGCCTGCCTGGAGGAAATAAAGGCATGGATGAATCAGAACTTTCTTCAATTAAACTGCTCGAAGACTGAGGCCATATTGATTGGCACCCCTCACCAGATACAAACATCAACTTTAACAACAATCTCCTTCTCTGGTCAAGACATCCCCCTCTCCACCTCTGTTACAAATCTTGGAATAAAAATGGACTCTCATCTTACATTTGAAAATCACATTAAGCATCTGTTTAAAACCTGCTTCTTCCATCTTCGAAACATCTCCAGACTTCGCCCATCTCTGACTTTTCCTGATGCTGAGAAACTCGTCCATGCCTTTGTCTCCTCCAGGCTCGACTACTGCAACTCCCTGTTTATTGGTATCCCTGGCAAAAACCTTCAGAAACTTCAATACATTCAAAACAGTGCAGCAAGGATTCTGTTGAGAGTTCGTAAATTTGAACATATTACACCCATTCTCCATAACCTCCATTGGCTTCCTGTCACCTACAGAATTCAGTACAAAACTGCTCTCATTACCCATCAATGCTTGCACGGCACTTCACCTGACTATCTAAAGGACATTCTTGCACCATATTCATCCACCCGGTCTCTACGATCACAGAACAGTAATTTACTTCATATTCCTCGGACCAAATTGAGGACCATGGGAGACCGAGCATTCTGTGTGGCTGCCCCCCGCCTGTGGAACTCCCTCCCTGACGACCTGAGAGCTCCACAGTCACTGGTTGACTTTAAAAGCAGCATAAAGACCTTTCTTTTTAAGCAAGCCTATTCTGCCTCCACATGATTTTATCTTTGATCTTAGCTGATATCATTATTGATTTTACTTGATTTTATCACTTGTTTTATTTTATTTATTTTTTAAGCAAGCCTAATCTGCATCACATGATTTTATCTTTGATCTTAGTCGATATTATTATTGATTTTATTTGATTTTATCACTTGTTTTATTTTGATCTTTGCTTTTTTACACTTTGTAGCACTTTGAGATTTTTATTAATGAAAAGTGCATTATAAATGGAATTCATTATTAATAATAATAATAATAATGAATTCAATTTATAACGCGCTTTTCATTAGTGAAAATCTCAAAGCGCTACACACATTGAATGCTACACACATTCATACACCGGTAGCGGCAGACTACCATGCAAGGTGCTTTCCAGTCCTACCGGGAGCAACTCGGGGTTAAGTGTCTTGCCCAAGGACACAACAACACATGGTGTGGGGAACCGGGATTCGAACCGCCAACCTTCCGATTGGGAGACGACTGCCATTACCACTACACCATTAACACTTAGGAAAATTTTCATCTGGGAAAGAATTCTGGTCCCTCCCCACTCAGAGCCATATATGGCTCAGCTCGCTCTTGCTGTCGGTGAAATTCAGCTCTGCTTCCGAATGCTCCGCCTCCACTACATGTCCTGTCAGCAGCTGCAAAGTTCTGTGATTATATGTTAATAAAACGTTCTAAAAAATAAAATAAAAACATGGAGCGCTGGTCCAGCACACCAGAACACCATGAAATCTGCAGAGCCGCGCGCAGCCACGTTGAACCCGAGTTTAATTCGCTCGTGACAAATTCATTCATTTCCTCAATTCATTCATGGACTCAGCTGCGGAGGATGAAGCGATCACTTGACTTTTGGCAAAAAAACAAAAGAAAAGTCCAGATCAGGGATGAAGAAGGGGAATTTAATACATTTGTGTCACATACAAAACAGTTTTGCATCGCTTTGCAATTATTTCAACGAGAACCTGCGCGGCCGCTGCGGGCTGGGACAGGGGGGGCGTGGGTTAGGAGCGTGAGAAGTGAGAAGCTCTGTTTTTATTGGCTGGTTAAAAACTCTGTTTTTATTGGCTGGTTAACGGCGGGTCACTGTGGCTTTTTTGAAATTCTTATTTACCACCTGGAGAAGCAAGGGGACTATAGTTTTTTTCAGAGATTACTTTGTCTAACATCAGTCTGTCAGGAGATAGTGACAGAGTGAATAAATATGTTAAAATATATTTTTAGACAACTTAGACATCACTACAGAACTGCAGACTGGAGCTTTAATAAAAACATCAAAACACATACACACAACATCAAAACTGTTCATTATATATTTGAGCTCAATATTAACCTGATAAACCATCAAATTCTCCAGCTTGTTTTAATTATTTCAATTTTTTACTCATTTACTTATTTCATTATCTTCCACACCATGAGTTTATTTTTTAAAGAATACAACAGATAATAAAGTACAAGTTAGACGTATGATTAAAACTTGAGTTTTTGCTATTTTCTAATTTTTGGCTTGTCTCTCTCTCTCTCTTTGTCCAGCTTTATGCTTCAACAGATCTGGGCCACAAGTGGACTTTACTTCAAGAGAGGGTGACCAAGGACAGAGTCTTCTGGTCAGTTGAATTTGGTCAACCTAGACATTATTTGTTTGTCATCATTAAGCATGTACACTGATGAGTGACACTGTCACAATGTCATCATAATGTTAACCTCAAGTTAACCTGTCAATATGCCTGCTTTGTCATAGTCTGTGTTTTTCTGTTTTTTTTTTGTCCTTTCTCATCACACCCTTGACCTGGTTCTGACCTATGGCATCGAGATTAATAACTTAGTAATATTTATTAAAAGTTTTGTTGTGCCTGACCATTTTTTAATTACCTTTGAGTTTACATTAAATGACTACGCAGTCACTGAGAGTAAAATTCACCTTAGCAGATGCTTTTCCGAAAACGCTGTAACCAAATGTATGCATCACTTTCCTTTGTCTTGCAGAGTAATACATCAGAGAGCAATGACTTATATCCTCTAGTTGATAATTTTACAACTGCTTTGCAAACTTCACTTGTTAAAGCTGCTCTGCTAAAAAGAAAGTAATCAATCAGAGGATGAATTGTTAGCTCCTTTGCTCAGTTCTAAGTTACATACTTTAAAACAGACATCTAGAAAGCTAGAAAGAAAATGGCACTCCACTAATGTTGAGGAATCTTACTTATCCTGGAGAGATAGCCTGCTAACATACAGAAAAAGCACTCCATAAAGCTAGAACTGTATATTATTCAGCTTTAATTGATGAGAATTAAAATAAACCCAAGTTCCTTTTCAGTACCATAACTACCATAGTCTTAATGAAAAATCCTATCTCTGTTGATTCACGCATCCCTACAACTATAAGCAGTGATGATTTCTTGAGGTTCTTTATAAATAAAATTGTTTCAATTAGGGGAAATTTTTCAAACCAACATTCCTAGTATCACCTCTGGTTCTGTGTCAGATGAGACAACTTTAAAAATCTCACTAGACCCTGATTTATGTTTGGACTGTTTTTGTCCTGTTGAGCTCTCTGAACTGTCAAAAATAATAGTTAATAAATAAAGTTGAATTGATTGATTGATTGATTGGTTGGTTGATTGATTGATTGATTGATTGATTGATTGATTGATTGATTGATTGATTGATTGATTGATTGATTGATTGATAGCTTTATCCAAACTATCCACATGTCTGCTAGATCCCATCCCAAACAGGCTATTTCATTTTTAATTTTTTTAAATTAATAATTCTTTATTCATTTCATAACCTAAAAACAAATTAATTATATATTTACAACAATTATATTTACAACAATTATATTTACAACAACAACAAAAAGAAAAGAAAACCAATACAATGAAATGAAAGGTAGCAGAGAGAAGAAATTAATTCTTATAATATCTGCCCTTTTTTTCTCATAAATAAAATTCAAACAATAATATTCTTCAGTTAATACAATAAAACAAAAAATGAAATCCTTCTAGAACAACAATTAATATGAGAACACATTATACAGTTTCATATTTTTTTTAGCAATCCAAACTTTATCAATTTCTTAAACATATGCATTGACTTGGCATTTTTAATATCTTTTTCCAGATTATTCCACAATCTCACTCCTTGTATCGAGGTATATTTAAATACATATTTCCCTTAATTAATAACCACATCTTGGATCTGCTTAATTTGTCTCTAATAGCTTTACGATTTCTTTAATTAAACCTTTACTTAAGAAACAGAACCTTGACTCAGGAATCCTAGCCAATTATAGACCTATATCTAATCTAACTTTCCTCTCAAAACTCTAGAGAAAAATAGTTGCTGGTCAGTTTCAGGATCATCTGCAAATAAATAATCTGAAGAGTTTCAGTCACGTTTTAGAGCTCACCACAGCACTGAATCTGCACTGGTGAAAGTTACTACAGTAATGATATTCTCATGGCTTCCAACAATGGAAGTTGTCTATACTGGTCCTGTTAGACCTCAGTGCTGCATTTGATGCAGTTGATCATAATATTCTAATACAGAGACTTGAATATATTGGAATTACAAGAACAGCTCTGAATTGGTTTAAATTTTAAATATCTGATAGATTCCAATTTGTAAATGTAAATAATGAATCTTCATCATACACCAAAGTTAGTCGTGGAGTTCCTCAAGGTTCAGTGCTTGGACCAATACTCTTTATCTTGTATGCGCTTCCATTAGGTAATGTTATCAAACAGCATGGGATAAATTTTCATTGTTATGCTGATAATACACAGTAATATTTGTCCATGAAACCCAATGAATGCAATCAGCATCGGGAGCAGAGCCATATATGGCTCTGAGGGGGAGGGATCAGAACGCTTTCCCTGTTGAAAATGTTTCTAAGTGCTGCGTTCTACAGAAACTGCAGACTGCGCCTTTAAACCAGTTCTTCAACAAGTTTGACGTTGTGAACACTGCCCACCCCTCACCCATACCTCCAACTGCTCACTTTGCACAACTGATCAGCCCTCACCCACACCTCTAATGCCGGGTACCCAACAAACGCGTTTCTGGCAGCGGAAGCGGCCGGTTTACATTGAAAGTCTATGTGGAGACACGTCGAGGCGCGGCAAATCGTGAAGTGGCGCGTTTTGAGCGTTTCAAGCGGCGCTGCAGCGCGCGGCAGTTCTTTTCCGCGCACGCGACGCGTCCGAAGCAGTCGACGCGTCGAGCAGCCAAAGTTCAAATATTTGAACTTTGGTTGCTCGACGCGTCGCAGCAACCAATCGGGAGAGGCCCTGCTATGTGATGACGCAACGACGACTTTTTTTGGACTTTTTAAACTTACCCCAACGAGCCTCCATGAAGAAAACAGCCTCCGGTAAGAAACTTGGCATTTTTACAGTTGCCGCTGTCCGCTCGAGCGTACGATCACCCCAAACATAAAAAAAGTTTTAATCTCAAGAAAGACTTTCGGAACTGCAGTTCGGCTCGTAGAAAACCCACTCAAGTAGTAACGAGGCTCACGTACAGCTGATTTTGTCTGCCTGGTGTACAAGAAACAACCGGAAAAGGAGCCAGACGCTCCTCCCACTGCGCATCATCAGACGCGTCTTCAGTGTGAACAGATTCTCGTGACAAGCAGCCAAAAGGGTGCGTCAAGAGCGTTTTTGATGTTCAAGACGAGTTTGGTGGGTACCCGGCATAACACCTTCCAGGGTCACCACACCTCCTAGACAACTCCACCTCTCCTCATCATCAACATAATGGACCCGAGCTGCAACCCTCTTCACCTAATACCCCTTCCCCTCCACTATCATTGTCTTCCCATAACACGTCATAGCCTCCAATCAACATCAGTAGGGAGGCTGTGAGGATGGAGCTCAACTGTATATGCCCAGGCAAGTCTGCAGGTCTAGATGGATTAAGCCACAAACTCTTGAAAGGATGTGCGGCTCATGCAGAAAATTAGCCGCCCAATCTCACACAGTGACTACAGACCTGTGGCCTTGACATCACATGCCATGAAGTCGCTGAAGAGACTGGTCCTGAAGCATGTCAGATCAGTGGTGGAACCATATCTGGACCTGCTACAGTTTGCATACCAGCCACGCATTTGAGTTGATGATGCCATCATCTACCTGCTGCAGAGAGCCTACATGCACCTGGACAGGGCAGGCAGCACTGTAAGAGTCATGTTCTTTAACTTTTCCAGTGCTTTTGACATCATAAGACCTGCTCTACTCTGCATTAAAGGGGACCACATATTCAAAATTCACTTTTTAATATTTTTTTTACTCAACTTTGGGTATTTACTTCATAAAAAAACTGTCCTAAGGCCAAAAAAATGCACCCAGTGGTTTATTTACTCTAAGTATATTTATTTAACTGTGATAAGTTAGGTTTCGTTTTTGAAATAAACAGGTAGTCAATCTCGCTTGTGACGTCACAAGCGAGCGAGGACAACCCACACCAACCTGAGTCCAGCCCCGTCACCTAGCAACCCCTGGTGCGGCTCAACCCACTCCAGTTTAAAAGAGTTGACGGTTGTTTTTCCTGATTTCATGGCTACAAGTGTCACAGAGTCTAGCCAGCTAACTCTCTGACCCTCCTGGGCCAGATAATGGATTTAAAATTGATAGTTTTCAGATGGGAACAGATGCGCATGTTTCTCTG
>JBBPBX010009737.1:13255-23711 GCA_038048925.1 Garcialebias charrua | reverse complement strand
GACAGCTTACACCAATGCCCTCTACAAGAAAGGGCAGAGTCGCCTTTTTCTTCCGAGGAGACTCGGGTCTTTTAATGTCTGCAGGACCATGCTGCAGATGTTTTACCACTCAGTGATCTCCAACATTGTCTTCTATGTTGTGGTGTGTTGGGTCAGCAGGGTGAAGAAAGCTGATGCCAACAGACTCCATAAACTCATCAAGAGAGCTGGCTCAGTTCTGGGAGTGGACCTGCAGTCTCTGTCAGAGGTGTCTGAGCAGAGGATGCTGAGGAACCTGCTCCAGATCCTGAACAACACGTCACCCCCCCTGCATGACACACTGGACTCTTACCCTATAACCTTCAGTCGCAGAATGAGACCACCGAGGTGCTCCTCAGAAAGTCCTTCCTCCCTGTGGCTATCAAACTTTTCAACTCCTCCCCCTTTCTGCACATAGAACAATAAAATTAACCATGTACTACAAATAAACACTTTAATGTTTCTGTCTGCACCTGTTTAGAACTTAATTGTTGGTATTTTTATATTCTCTGTTATTTTTATATATTGCGTGATTACTTGTGTATGTTCCTTTGTACTGTAACTCTAGCACAACAATTTCCTGTGGGATCAATAAAGTTTTATCTTGTCTTATTTTCTATCTGGATTATTGAGCATAAACTTTGATGAACGTGCCTGAAACAGAGCATTGTCATTAGGGATGTAGGGATCTTTAACTTGACATTGCTTCTCTGCATGTCTTCTTTTGCATTGATTTGGTGTAGGGATGCACCGATCCACATTTCTCACTTCCGATCCGATACCGATACATAACAACTGAGTATCAACCGATACTGATACTTTTCCGATCCGATATCGGTGTTCAAGCATAGGAGGCTGTAATAATTAAGTTCTTGAAGGGAGAGCACGTATGTTGCACAAAACTCGGACTTGTGTGAGGTAAACCCAAAGAAGACACTCTGAGCCTCACTACAGTAATTCACAAACAAATGGCATACAAGAAGAGGCAGGTCTCTTCCACAGACGTCCTTCTGACTCATGGTGCAAGGAACACTAGTCTAAAATACTGCTAAGCATTATGGGAAATCATCACATTCTACTCCCCATTTTCTAGTCTTATTTTTAATTCTGGCACTATATGAGTTGTAATTCTTGTTGAATTTTATCAACAGATACAGATTTAATCTATAATTGAACACTAATATACCGCTAAGTAACAATGTTAAGACAGAAGTCACAGAGTATGGTGAAATATATGTGCTCTCTGACATCTAGAAAGTATCGGAAATATCGGCAGGTTGGTTCCGATAACCGATACTTACATTCTGCTGGTATCGGATACCGATATTGGATCGGATCTGCCCCATCCCTAATTTGGTGTATCCAGTTTTCATTTGTTTTATGTTGTAAAGCACTTTGGTTAATGCAAGGTGTTGTTGGAAGGTGCTATAGAAGTAAAGTTTATTACAAAGTTTTATTATTATTATTATTATTATTATTATTATTATTATTATTATTATTATTATTATTATTATTATTATTATCATTATTAATTTGTTATTTTTCTCACTGTATGAAATTTGACATTATTCCAAACAAAACCTCCAACATATCCATGCCAGAATAATACGTGGCAAGAATATCCACAATAAGGACAGTCACGCCAACTAGTCTTGTTTTTAGCTGAACAGCTAGCTAGATATTTTCATCTGGAAAGATATCAAATAATTCTTCAAGTGTCAAGAGAGTTACCTAGGTTTGTGAAGCCAAAATGAAAATGGCACCATTATCTTCCTTTCTACAGTACACTACACTCCATTTGCCTCCAATCCTGCCATCGTCCACCTAAGCCCAAAACTATATATACCATTTACTGTATGTACTGTACTTTATCTGTAAGTTCACTACCCTCCTCACCACCATCTCAGCACTCTCCCTCAACGTAATTCTTCTTGATCACTTTAACATACATATTGACAACTCTAATAACCCACTAAGGATTTTTTAAAATCTTGTTCGGACAGTTTTGTGTTTTAGCAGTTCATTGGATTTTCTACCGAGTCCAAAAGCCATGTTCTGGGCATCTTCTATTGTTTTGGCTGGTATAGCCCCACAAAACTGTTCTGCAACTGATCAACCTATCTCTGAACACATGCTTATCTCTTTTAATGTCACCCTCTGACTATATAAAATAAAGCCATCACATGACATCTCTTTATGAAATAGTAAAATCATTAACACACCTGCTCTAGACACTGGTATTGTAATTCTCCTCAGTATAAACAAGTCTATGTACTTTTATGTACTATTTATAAGACTGAGCTGAATACAGCTTCTCAGACTGAGGGAGTCTTTTGGACGAAAGACGAAACGTTTCTACAGTTTTTTTGCATTGTTTTGTTTTGTTTTTTGAATGTCCAGAGGACCAGACTTAGCTTTTTTAGAAGTCTATGTACTATTATCAAACTACAATGACAGTCTCCATAACCCCTTAAACGCCCTGGCTCCTGTAAAAACTCATACTGTCTTCTTCATCTACACTGCACCCTGGTTTACACCTAAACTTGGAGGCCAGAGGACATCAGCTTGAACGTCTTTAAAGAAAATCAGGATTTACTATTCACAAAGACATGTACACTGCACATTTTTTCTACTACTATTCTCCATTGCCAAATATTACCATACCATACCATTTTATTTATAGAGCACGTAAAACAGTGACAAGGCCAACCAAAGTGCTGTACAAACAAACAACAGGCAACATAGAGGCAACATACACAATGATGTACAAAAATAGACATAAAAACATTGCAGATAATAAATATAATGACCAAACACAGATCAGCTGGTGTTGAAAGTAACAGAAGAGTAGTGGGTCTTTAAACGGGATTTGAAAACCGAGAGGGAGGGGCCCTGTCACCTCTGTGTTTAAGACAAGTTCCTAGAACTGTTAAAAGTAACTGGTCCGCTGACCTCAAAGCACGTGGTGGGACAAACGGGTGTATCAAATCAGAGAGATATGGGGGTGGGGGACGTTCAGCGATTTGTAGACATACAGGAGAATTTTGAACTGGATTTGAAGATGAACTGGTAGCCAGTGCAGGGAGGCCAAGACTGGTGTAATGTGCTCTCTTTTGCCTGTACTGGTTAAAAACCGGGCTGCTTCATTCTGGACCAGTTTTAATCGTGCAATAGTGGTCTGACTGATACCAAACAGGAGTGAATTGCAGTAATCAAGCCTAGATGTAATAAATGTGTGAATTACTGTCTCCAGGTTATTTTTGGATAATATGGGCTTCAGCTTAGACCAGGGGTGTCAAAGTCAAATACACCGAGGGCCAAAAAAACAAATTTGCTACAAGCCAAGGGCCGGACTGGTTCAATGTTTATTATAAGGGGGTGATATAAGGGTTTTTTTTTTCTTTCTGCACTCTTTTCATTCAATGTTTTTTTTGTTGTTGTTGATGAATTTGTTTTATTTTGTCTCTTTTAAATGGATGAATAAATGAATTAAATAAAATATTAAATAAAGCCTCAATAAACACTTATGATCAATAAGTCATGTGAATAATGCAGAATACCATCCTGATTTATGATCAATAATCCAGGTGAATAATGCAGAATTATAAACGCTTCTTTCATAACTTCTCCATCACTGAAAGACTTCTTATGTTGAGCCAGGATGCGGCTAACACGGTAGGAGGCGATCGTAGCAGTTTACCTTTTGTGCTGGGCCGAGTGAAGATCAATTGATGGGCTGCAAGCTTGTTTTAGCTCCCGCATGTTCTGAGTCCGTAAAGAACTTTTAGGAGGGACAGCTGTCTCACCGTTTGTGCATCGTCTTGAAATGCCGCTCCAAGTTACACTTTTTGGGTAAGGCAACGCTCGAATTACAGATGAGGCAAATAGACTTCGAATTAGAATAAACAAAAAAATACTCCTCCTCCCACTCTGTGTGAAAATAATAAGTTTTCGTTTGCTTGTTCGCTAGTTTTGCATCCATGTTTACTGCGTACTGACATTCACTCCACAGCGCTCTCACGCACCGATAGCTCCACTGCTGTCTTAAAGTCTCGTGAGTCACCGCACCCAAAACTCGCGAGACTATGTCTGTGAGAATACAAGATGGGGAGGGCTGAGGAAAGCGTTGCTGCGCATTGGAATATTGTCAATCCTCCCACCCCCCACCACCACCACTTCTGCCGGAGTTAGAATGAAGCTGCGCAGCGGACATTTCACCTTGTTAACAGCTGAGAGCCGGCTGCCGGTGTTCTGTGGCTTGCGGGCCAGCTCTAATAGTTATTAAATGTCATCCAGGGGGCCATAAATAATTGCTTCGCGGGCCGGATCTGGCCCGTGACATATGTGGTTTAGACAGTCGCCTCAGGTGGAAAAAACAGGATTTAACGATCAAATTTACATGACTGTTGAGTTTCATGGAAGGGTCCATTATCATTCCCAGATTTGTGACTTTTTGTTTTTCAGACAGGGCTAGAGCAGAAAGGTCGATGCAGTGGTTCAAGATCGTGTCATTGGGAGGGAACAACATGGCTTCAGACTTCTTTTCATTGAAACTTAAGACATTTAAAGCCATCCAGTCCCCGATGTCAGCCAGTTAGTCGAGCAGAGGTTGAATAGAGCATGTACCATTGTGTCTTGGGGGAAGTAAATTTGACAGTCATCGGCATAGAAGTGGAAAGGTATGTTGTGTTTCCGTAAAATAGCACCAAGTGGCAGCAGGTATAAGGAGAATAGGAGAGGACCCAGGATGGACCCCTGCGGAACCCCCCCATTTAAGTGCCGCCGCTGCAGAACTAAAATTGTTGATGGAAACACAAAAGGATCTGTCAAAGAGGTAGGATCTGAACCAATTGAGGGCTGACCCTGTGATGCCCACCCACTGCTCCAACCTAGCAATCAGGATCTCATGGTTGATAGTGTCGAAAGCAGATGGAAGGTCCAATAAGACAAACGGCACAGAGTCACCAGTGTCTGTGGATAAGATGTCATTAAAAACCTTCAGTAGGGCAGTTTCAGTGATGTGGAGAGGTTTAAAGCCAGATTGGAATAACTGAAGGACAGCGTGATCCTCCAGGAAGCACTTCAACTGGGACTCAACTATTTTCTCTAGAAGTTTAGATACTACTGAGGGGTCAAGGTTTGTTTTTTCAGGAGAGGTTGAACAGCAGCATGTTTTAATGTTTTTGGCACCACACCAGTGGATAGACTGCTATTTACAATAGAAAAAAAGAAAACATTACAATATACATATCACAATATTACACATATGTCATCAATACACGTGACAGGAATATACTGTTCTTTCTGACAAACAAAACAATATGCCCACCAGACTCTTTAATCATCATTTCTACTCTGCTGTAACTCTGTTATCACATTGTTCAACAACAAGATTAGCAATATCCACCAGCATCTACCCACTCACTTTATAACGCACCCTGCCCCTGTTTTCTTACCCATTCACTCTCGAGCTGCACACTTTACCTCATATTCTGAAATATCCCACCTCACCAGAACATCGAAACCAACCAGCTGACAGCTTGATTCCCTTCTGATTACTCTTGTCAAAGCCTCTGTTCATTCCCTTAAACCCTTAATAACAGTGATTGTTCATTCTCATCTCACTGGTATTGTTCCATCAGCATTTAATACAGCATAAGTCACTCCTAAACTTAAGTAACTGAGAGCAGACCCCAGTGACTTACAAAACGTGCAGTGCTTTCCTTACCAGTAATCAAGGAGGGCACCCCGCCTTATCAACAGAACCGGGTACCCCAACTACCAAATCCCCCATGCCAATACACAGCTTTGCCAGTCCTGGACAGGGAGCGGAGATTGTTGAGCTCAGCTCAAACAAACTCCAAACCATGACAACCGTGAGCAATACGAATTTAGCACTCTGCTATCAACCCCACCAACCATCCCCTCCACCGTCGGCAACTGCCGGCACCAGCAACACTGATGTAGCGCTACGCTATATTAGTATTAGCTTAATAAAGAATAATAGAATTGAATAGCTTATTCTATTAATTTACCTCTCATCTTTCTCTTCTCTGTCTGGGTGTTCCACAAGTTTCTGTCCTCAGCCTTCTCCTTTTTATATTCCTCCTGTATTTTTACTACTGTATTATTTATGTACTATATTACTTTTTAATTACTGTAACTTCCTTCTTTTTTTTAAAACACAAAGTTCACCCATAAATTCCAAATGGTCCAAAACTTTGCCGCTTGCATCATCTCCAGAACTCCTTCCACCGGTCAAATAACCCCTGTCCTGCACCGTATTCACTGGCTCCTAGTTAATTATTCCATTTTGTCTTAAATCTTGCTTCTAACAATAAAAACCCTCAAAATATTTGCCTCTCAGTATTTCACATAACTCCTCCACATCAACACACTCACTTGCACTCCCAAGACCTTCTCCTCCACCCAACATATCCCAAATACTTGCTCATCTGACCATTATTGGTTTAAGAGCATTCAGTCATTCCCATCACCTCTGAAACTCCCTCCCCCTGGACATCAAAAACTCTCCCATCTCCATTTTCAAATTCCACATCAAAACTCTCCTCTTGTGCTTATTCATGTGATAATTTACTCTAACCTTGTAGTCACACTAGCTGTACAGTATTTCTGTTCAATTTACATGTTAAGTACCATATGTTAATATTATTTTTAACTGCATTTTACATTGTATTTTAATTGTACAGTCTCTTTCATTGCCATGAAATGCACATTTCAATTATCGGTACTACCGGTATGTAATAATAATAAAAATAATAAAGTACACAAAACATTTTTTTCCATTTGAGATTCTCCGAAAAGCTGTTCTTTTTTTATTTTCTTTGATACCATGTACAGTGTTTTTAGTTAGCAATCATTTAGCAACCAATCAAAATTTGAGTTTGCTAAGATCTGGTTAAAGTGAAACAGATGTACAAAAACTCATAAAAATGGCTCTATTGTTGTTTTGGTGTCTAAGACACAAAGTGGCAGACAGTTGCACATTTCCTTGCTTCTGAAATGCTCAAATGTCAAGTTCACATGGATACACAACAGAGATTTTGTTCATCTCTATTTTTAATAGAAATACTGAATTTACCAAAGGACAATATTAGTTTCAGTTATGGAAATTCCCATCCACTGGCTACTTGTTCTGGGGCATTTCACAACTATCATGTGTAAATAATTGTATAACTATAGTTTATCTACATTATAAACTTAATCACATAATTTTAGGTCTAATTTCTAACAGAACTGTCAGAAATTCCCCTTATTAATGTTATTATTTTATGTGTTTCAGGTCTGTATCTGGTGTGGATGTGGACCCTGATCTGGTGCACATGGAAATGCAAGATACAAGTGGAGGTCCAGTAATGTTTTATTTTATTTTACTTTTTATTTATCCCAAGATACTGTATGGAGCTTGTTTAGTGATCACAGAAACATAAATAACTTCAGATTTCAATTATCTTACTTTATTACAGATGTTCTGATTTGTTAATTCATAGACTCAAAAGACATACAGGAAACCAGAGTACCCAAAAGTGACGTAAACATTCAAATGTGGGCAAAGATTGCTAACATTAAAACATTTAATTTAGATTACAAAACATATAAGGATGCATGAATTGCAGCAAAAACAAAATTTCTTTTTTTTAACGACATTGTCTTGTTACAACATGAACAAATATCTTACAACCCACAACTGTCAAAGGCCCTAATAGCTCAAATGCACCTTCACAAAGACATAAAGTCTACAAGTTCAAGTTCAAGAATGTTTATTATCAGGGTATGTTAAAAAAGAAAAACAGGGTAAACCCAATAACATACTGTAGCAAATGTCTACTAGCAAATCTCCAGTAAAAGTCTGGCATGCTAAGTATTACATTTCAAATAACTGATGCATCTGATACTACAACCAGTGGAGGTTGCGGAGTGTTACCCCAAAAATACACTACATGCGTTCCGGCTCCGCCCCGCTCCGGTCCGACCCCCGCAGCAAATACGCACCCATTATGATCAATGAGAGAATTTACACTGGCTCCGCACGGCGGCGGCGAGCAGCGGCGAGCGGACGGCAGTCCGTCAAAATTAGAAATTTTTCTATTTCTGCCGGACGCCGGAGCTGTGCCGTAGTCAACTTTTGAAGATTACGTCGCACCAACAGGAAAAGGAACGAGCACAACTTCCGTATTTACAAAATAAAATCACCACGGGCGGACTAATCCTAGCTCTATACGGATTTATTTGTACAAAAATGCTGTCAAACTATCATTTATGACTACGCCTACAAACGCAATACAATAAATAAATAAATAAATAAAGTATTTTATTCTGAAATGTAATACATCACTTCCTGTTGCTCAAACCATGTCCTGTCGCTCATTTACGAGAGAAGATCAAGGCAGCAGTCTCTACTGTTGTTCTCCTTCTTCCACCGAATGAATTGTTTTGTTCTGACTTACTTATTTATCACTTGATTTATCGCGCAATCTCGCAATTCCCGCGCATGCGTCTTGGAGCGGCGCATCCAGGCGGACCTGAGCGGAGCGGAGGTAGTGGAAATTGGACTCGCTCAGCTGCGACCTGCGGAGCGGAGCGGAGCCGGACCGCATGTAGTGTATTTTTGGCGTCAAGTGTAGAACCACTAGACTGAGGAACAGCTTCTACCCTGAAGCTGTTAGACTCATGGATCCCTAACCAGGAAAATCACTGTAATGCCACTTTAATTGGTGATATGTGACTTATGGGTGCGGCCGATTATCCATGCTGCTGATTTCTTGCCTTTAAGCTGCTGTGTTCATGCCCATCTGATCACAATAGACTCATGTTCAGGCTGCTGTTTAATACACCAAATTGCATTACATTATTAATGTTTAGCATATATCTTAGATCATTGTATACTGTTTCTTTTTATACTTTATATTTTTGCTATTTTTGGGTGTAACTAGGACCTTGAGTACACCATTTCATTCCATCTCATGTACCACATGTGATGCAAATGACAATAAAGAACCTTGAACCTTGGTAGCTTAGTGGAAAATGGATTAACGTGTCAATTGGCAGCCACTTAATGGCAGTACATTGCAATATAATTTATTTAATTTGCCTCAATTCTCAACAAAATCTTCTCATGGCACTATACAAAAACATTCATGTACAATATAAAATGCCATTTAGTAAAATATATCAATATATGAAATTCAGCACATTGAAAAAGTTTTTCATTTTGTCACAATCTCCCGTCCTGAACAACACATTGATGACAGTGAAAAGGCACCATTCGTCTTAAAAGTAGATCAGGGGTCAGCCTAATGGAAAGAAACTGGAAGTTGGTTCCACAAGAGAGGAGCTTGATCACTGAACGCTCTGCCTCCCTTTCTGCTTTTGGAAACTCTAGGAACCACAAGTAAACCCGCACTCTGAGAGTGAATTGCTCTGTTTGGAAAGTATGGAACAATAAGATTTGTAATATAAGATGGATCTGGGTTGTTGAGAGTTTTGTATGTTAGAAGTAAGATTTTGAATTCTGTTCTGAATTTGAGCGGAAGCCAGTGGAGAGAAACTAAATCTAGAGAAACATGATCTCTCCTACAAACTCTTATTAAAACACTGGCAGCAGAATTTTGGCTCAACCAAATATATTTTAAATAATTTTTTGGACACCCAGATAATAAACCATTGCAATAGTCCAGTCTAGATGTGATAAATGCATGAACCAGTTTTTCTGCATCATTTTCTGAAAATATGTTTCTAATTTTAGTGATATTACCCAGGTAAAGGAACGCGGTCCTTGTAACTTTTTAAAAATGGGGCCTAAATTACATATCCTGATCAAAAATAACACCAAAGTATTTCTTTTTCATTAGAACTGGAGCTAAATTAATGCTACCCGGAGTAAGTGAAAGGCAGCAAAGATTATATCTACTGTTTTCAGTTACATAAACCACAACATCTATCTTGTCTGAGTTTAACACTGGAAATCCCAGGATATTTAAATCAGTACAATCTTTACCAGAGCCTAGCCAAATGGCTCTTTCTTTTAGGAATTTGTAATCCTTGAGTAAGCATGCCTGGGGACTTTTTCCTTCTGCAAGTAAAAGCGATGGCTTTTGTAGTAGGAGGATGCATTTGGGGGGGATGCTGGGGGACATGTGTCTATTGTTTGCGAATGAATGGCAAACATTCCAATCTAATTGGCTTGGCTGATGGCTCTTGTAACAGATTGCAGGGACAGGTTGTGTTCTGACATACTGTAAGAGTGATTTTATATATATATATATATATATATATATATATATATATATATATATATATATATATATACATATATATATATATATATATATATAATATATATATATATGATAGATATATATATATATATATATATATATATATATATATATATATAATATATATATATATATATATA
>JBBPBX010009737.1:0-11363 GCA_038048925.1 Garcialebias charrua | reverse complement strand
TATATATATATATATATACTATATATATATATACTATATATATACTATATATATATATACTATATATATATACTATATATATATATATATATATATATATATATATATATATATATTATATATTTATATACACAACCCTGTGTACATAATCTCGTTTTCATCACATGTACCACATGCGGTGCAAATGACAATAAAGACTCTCTGACTCTCTGACTCTGATATATAATTATGCCCCCAAGGCCTCATCCACACCAACAGAATGGCCTCATATACATACCAATGGTTGCAAAAATGCTAATTCAATGAGCCATTTGACTAACTCCCATGGGAAGTATAGTTAGAATATCCAAATGGCTCACATGTGGTAGTGCTAGTGTTAAAAGCAGAAAATGAATGGTGATTCATGTGTTTATGTCTTTAAGACATGCTTGTAGTCTAAGTAACTCATTGGATTAATTGGGTTTGGTGGATAAATATGAGTATCATCAGCATAACAATGAAAATGTATCCCATACTGATCAATACATTTACTTAATGTACACATAAAGTAAAGAGTATTGGTCCAAGCACTGAACCCTGTTGAACTCCATTACTAACTTTGATGTATGAAGAAGATTCATTATTTACATTTACAAACTGGAATATATTGAACAAATATTATTTAAATGATTTTAGAGGTGTTTTTGTAATCCCAATATCATATTTAAGTCTCTGTAGTAAAATATTGTGATAAACTGTATCAAATGCAGCACTGAGGTCTAACAGGACCAGTATAGACACAAGTCCATTGTCTGAAGCCATGAGAATATCATTAGTAACTTTCACCAGTGCTATATCTGTGCTATGATGAGCTCTAAACCCTGACTGAAACTCATCAAGCAGATTATTTCTGACAGAAACTATGTGAGCATTGCAAAGCATGCTGGGTAGAAATTATGTGTGCAATGTTTCTGACTATTTACAATGTTTGAGTGTGAAAACGTTTTTTCATGTTATTTTCCTGTTCTGCTTTGGTTTGGCAATTATGTTACTCTATTATTGGCTGTAAACTGACACCATGAGTCAGAGACTGTTTGCGGGTGGTTTGGGGGTGGGGACTGCAGCAAGGGTGGTGATGTCACCAGGTGGCGCTTAGCTTCACTTTGCATAGCATAACTTCATGTAAAACACCATATTCCTCTACAACTGTTTTTAAAAAAAATAGCAGACTTGAATTTACCAGATTTAAAGTTTTCAAAGTTAGCAAAAATGCTAATCCGTTAAATTAAAAGTTAGTTCTGCTATTAGCACAACCGTGCCCACCACTGCAGGTATAATTCATTGTTGCCTGCTCTGGCCCCTGGAATGCATTTGACCATGGTCAATGGAGTCCCTAGTTCCAAGTTTCGGACTATGCAACTGTCAATTACCAGGACCTGCTTCTCAGCAGGTGTGTCACAGAGTGAGGAAAATTGATTTAAAACATGAATGTATCAGTGGCAAACTGGGGGCTTACCATTAGCACTTTGCTTACTCCAGCTGGCCTGGAGTCCCGGCTGTTTGGGGTTTGCTGGAGGACCGCTAACTGGAGCTATACTCTGTGGCTCCATGCTGCTTAAGGGGACCTGGCTAGCTAATGGTTTTTCACCAGCGTGGAGCCAAGCTCCCTATACAATTATGGTACCTGGTATTCCCAGGTGGTTTCCCATCCAAGTACTAACCAGGTCCGACATGCTTAACTTCCAAGATCAGACTAGATCAGACGTGTTCAAGGTGATATGGCTGTAAAATTTCCACTATTTTCATGACCCACTCTGGTAATTTTCAGAACATGGAAAGCTGCAATTATGTGTATCATGTCTGTGCTAGGTTCTTTCCACAATCTTGTCATGAGCTTGACTGTAACCTAAGCATGAGGCCATTGTGGCATATCCTGCCTTTAATTATCCAACATCGATCCACACTGATACACTGCTACCATAAATATAAACCACAACAATCTTGCAAAAAATATTTTGGGCATACCCAAAACAACTCACGAATGAATAAAAGCTCACTGTACACACATCAAGATCCGCACCAAAACCCTTCAAAGAAATCAACATTCTGGATATATATATATAGGTCACCCCCGACCTACGACCCCATCGACCTGCGAACCACGGGACCTACGAAGATATCATATTTAATAAAAATATGAAATTAAAAAAAAAAAAAAAAAATTTTATTTTTTTTTTGTGTTTAAATGTTCTTAATTTCATGTGTACATCACTTTGTTGCAGCTCTGGTTGTTTTAAAGGCTTTATAAATAATAATTATGATAAAAAAGATCATTTCTGATCATTTTTGAGCAATTTTTGAGCAATCTTGGGCAACAGGAAGTAGGTCTTCAGTTTACACGGTCACAAATTAATGTAGAACACCGGACGCTATTTTAGGTTCAGTCACTGGGGTCTCCGGTCACAAATTAATGTAGAACACCGGACGCCATCTTAGGTTAGCTGCCGAGAGCCGGACGAAGACTGGTGACCAGGATGGCTTCATATGGATTAATTACTAGCTGGAAACGTCTCTGTGAACTTTGTGGATGTCTCAGGCAGCAGCGGATTTATCGCCGATCGTGCCAGGCCGCCGTGCGAACACCTCCGGCCGGCCTGGCTACACCTCCGGCCTGGCTAGCTCCAGAGCTAACACTGGAGCTAACACGGGAGCCGGCCTTTTGAACACTGGTGACCAGGATCGCATCATATGGATTAATTACTAGCTGGAATAGCTCTGTGGACGTCTCAGGCTGGAGCAGCGGCTGGAGCAGCAGCTGCAGATTGATCGCGCCGCCGCTCCAACACTAGCTCATGGCTTGGCTAGCAGAAGCTAGCCAGCTAGCTAACACAGGTCTGGAGCAGCTGCGGTGGCTTGCCGGCCCCCGCGCTGCTTGGCCCGAAAACAATCAACGCATGGCAACCTATGTCGGCTTTGACCATCTCAAAGTAAGAAAATATATTTTTATTTATTCTGTAAATGTGAATAGCAATGTTTAACATTACAGTACACTACTTTACATGCTTAAATGTGTGCGCGCGCTCCGTTAGCATGATAAATAAAGGTTGAATGAATGAATGAATGAATAATTTTTTTTTATATAATTTTCACCCCCTACCTACGAACGGATCGAGCTGCGAACGGTTCTTAGGTCCCAAACTCGTTCGTAGGTCGGGGGTTGTCCCCGATTTACGAGCGAGATCCGTCACAACGAGGCGCTCGTAAACCGGAAATCTCGTAATTTGGAACGGCCGCCATTTCTCTCGTAAATCCGGAATTTCGCTCGTAAATTGGAACGGTTTTCGCTAGCGCGACTACAAACACTCTATTTTCATCCAAAAACTGCTTATGAGTGCATAAAAATGATCGGAAACGTGTGTTCATATGCTTATCTAACTAACTGTGGTGAAAAAACACATGAAAACTCAGTATTTTTTTCGTTTTTTCCAAAAATTCGCAGCTCGTAAGTCTGGAACCTCGCAGATCAGAGCGCTCGTAAATCGGGGACTACCTGTATATATATATATATATATATATATATATATATATATATATATGTATATATATATATATATATATATATATATATATATATATGTATATAAATATATATGTGCTGTATACATATGTGTACTGATGCAGTGTTGTTCAATGTGAACGAGGTTATTACTTTTGTAGTGTGTGAGGAGTGTTTAAATATTGGACACTAAAATTCAAGTCTCTCATGAGACTTAATGTCCTTAGAATTTTTAACTAACACACAGTTATTACAGTTTTCTGTGATCTTGTTTTTCATTTGGAGCAGGGGTACGTTGCAGAAACAGTTGAAACAATTGCTCCTTGCTTGTGTCTTATTGTTGCTATACACTCAAGTTCAAATATAACAAAGGGGAATGGTGGCACAGAGAATAGAGAAGGTGGGCTTGTGATCAGGAGGTCGCTAGGTCCATTCCCGGATCGACAATATCATTGTGGGCGAGAAAGGTGAAGCACCCACACCTGCCTCCACCCTCATTTGCCCCACCCTGGGCCCTTGAGCAAGGTATGGAAGCAAATATGTGTCGCTATGATTTGAATTAAAAATGCCAGTGAAATTTTATTGTTGCATGTTTGTAATTAATTTTTCAGTGTTAAAATATATTCAGAATACATTTTTAACCTAACAAAAATTAATTTTATTTCTATTTGATTGAAATTTCATTTATTATTTTCAGTTCAAGCTAAGAATTCACACTGTTATTTCGAAGTGATCACATTTTCAATAGCTGTTTTTCAATTTAACTTTTCATGTTAAAAAAATTGGCACATGAAAAAATTTAAGCTTTCAAAATTCTAACGCATTACTTTCAGCCACCGGAGATTCAACTGGCCCAATTTCACTGTCTGAAATTCAGCGTCTAAAAATTCAGTGTCTAGAAATTCAACGTCTAAAAATTAATTGTCTAAAAATTAATCGTCTAAAAATTCAGTGTAAAAAAGGCAGGGTTACTTCAGGTCACAAACATTAGCAAAGGATGTCAGAATCCAACACCCACATCCGCTTTCTTAGTCACGTGATGGTGCACTTGTTGCACTGATTTTGAAGGAAAACCGCATGTCCGAGGTGGTCATGGAAGCTAACGCTAACTCAACAGTGAGTTTAATGCTTTTCTTTTCTTTCTTTTTTTTGTGCTTCAAGTTCGATATTACATATACAGAAAAATGAAAACATTAAACTCACCGTTGAGTTAGTGCTAGCTTCCATGACCACCTCGGACATGCTGTTTTCCTTCAAAATCAGTGCAACAAGCGTAATGTCACATGACTAAGAGAGGGACGTGGGTGTTGGATTCTGACATCCTTTGCTAATGTGTGTGACCTGAAGTAACCTTGCCTTTTTTACTCTGAATGTTTAGATGCTGAATTTCAAACAGCAAAATTGAGCCAGTTGAATCTCAGGAGACTGAAAGTGTTGTGTTTGAATTTTGAAAGGTTTAATTTATTTATGTGGCTCATTTTTTAACACTGAAATGTTAAACTGAAAAACAGCTATTGAAAATGCGATCACTTTAAAATAATGTGAATTTTTGGCTTGAAGTGAAAATAAATGAAATTTTAAACATATAAAAATAATGATAAATGAATTTTTTCAGGTTAAAATGTATTCTGAATATATTTTAACACTGAAATTTTAAATACAAACAAGCAATATTAAAATGTCAATGGCATTTTTAATTCAAATAGTAGTGACACATATTTACTTCCATACAGGCCCTTAACCCCCCACCCCAGGCACCCTAGATGGCAGATTTCTGCTCCACACAGAGGGTTGTGGTAGCTCGGTGGTATGTGATTGCATCAGGAAGGGCATCCGGTGTAAAAACAATTGCCAAGTCTTCGTACGAGTTAGTTTGCTGTGGTGATCCCTGAAGAAGAGCAGCTGAAAGAAGAAAAAAAAAATGTTTCCTCCAGGTGTTTTTGTTGTCTAACTTAGGATTGTCCTGTTAGTTCAATTTGCATGTAGTTTACAAAACTACACTGTATAACATTTATTTAAGGATTAATAAAAATTACAATGTGTGCATCCACTGCATTTAACAAAAACAAATACTGACTTAAGAAAGTGATGATTTGTTGATCCACTTTTAAATTTTATATTCATATATACAACGTATATATTTTAAATGATGATGCACTGACTTAGTTTTGACAAGAAAAAAAACCACTTGATTTAGTGGCAGATGATAATGAACTCTGTTTTTTCAATGGAACAAAAGCTATAATATTTAGGCAATATTATTAGTATTATTATATTTAGGCAAGAAATATTTGACATTGTTGTAGGTAAGGTAGTTTTTATTTGTAGGAATCAGTGGGGAATTAGTGAGTACCGTAGGTCTTGGTTATTATATCAGCGTGGCTGACAGGATAGCACCTAATCTCTTCCCAAGGGCCAAGAGGTTAATAGAAGTATTTATGTGAGATTGTGAATGGCCACACGGTATAATCGATTTAAATTCAAACCTTGCAGATTTACCAACCTATAATAACCCGCTAAATAAATCTGGGCAAGCAAAGACATTACAGTCAGAGGAAGAGTGGTGGTGTGAAGGGCTTGAAAAATCTGGTTTTATTCTGGCAGTTCTTTTTAAATTTTTCATTAATTTCTCCCCTAGAAAAAAGAAACACCATTTCAAAAGCTGAAACTTATGTGGGGGAAGCATTGTGAAACCTGACATGATGAACAAGACTGCCTGTGTTTGTGGAGGCTGAAGGCTGTCTGTTTGGGCCAAATGCCCAGACATGGGCTTTTCCTGGGGCAAGGCACCAACACATGGTCCTCCCACTTCCTCTACTTCACTCCCCTTCCTTCTGTGCCCAGAAAGACAGAGAATCAAACAAGGGAAAGAGCAACCAGGCATGCAAAACCAATCTGTTCAGCTTACTGCTCATCACATGTGGCAAGGACAAGGTTATTAATGGTATGCAAGAAAAAAGGAAACAGCATTGAAGGATTCTCTGAGAGACGAGGAACTGTGCCCTTGTTTTGGACGCAGGACTGTTGGCTGACCACAGGCACAGGACT
Source organism: Garcialebias charrua (assembly GCA_038048925.1). Classification (NCBI taxonomy): domain Eukaryota; kingdom Metazoa; phylum Chordata; class Actinopteri; order Cyprinodontiformes; family Rivulidae; genus Garcialebias; species Garcialebias charrua. The sequence goes on along the minus strand of JBBPBX010009737.1, from coordinate 4,780 downwards.
TGAGAAATGGAGGTGGTCAATTGATGGATGAGCCATGTGTTCAGAGAAAGCCAACATGGAGTGTATCTGTCATTGGGGAGATGGATGTGCAATGAAAGCACGAGTGTACTACTGTATATTCACTGGCAGATACACAAGCCAGCAGACCTTCACAAAAGATCCACACACTTTTTTTATTGTTTGCCAAGAGACAGTGATACATAAGCAAATGCACACTGACACCAGTACCAAGTGACACACCTCATTTTAACACCTTAACATATTTTAAATTAGTATTTATTTCCTGCAACACTCTTTTTTTATTATTGCCTATGTCAAAATCAAAACAACAATGCTTTTGCCCTGTGTGTTTGCAGATGAGCTTGTCTGTGTTCTTTTGCACCACTGAACACATTGTATTTACTTACTTTTATTTAGACAGTAATCGCATTGAAACAGGCAGTCTCACTGACAAGACACAGACACATAAAACCAGTTACATGAAATAAAACAACAATCATAAAACATGTCAAGGTTAAAAGGGAGCAGAGTAGAACAAAATAAAAGAACAAGACATCTGAATCAATGTTTTCTTTTTCATTTTCTTTATTTTTTTTAAAGATTATCCACCTTATTCTGCAGGAGTGTATGTGTGCTGTCATGACACACGACTACTTCCGCCTAACGGTTGTATACTTCCGGCTACCTAAGCAGCAGTTACAGCATAGTCTACCGGCAGTATATTTCTTGCGTTTTTTTATTTGTTTATTTCTAATCAATTGCAATTGTTACTTCGTGTTGGGTTAGTGAGTGTTCCAATCAGGGAAACGCCAAGCGGAATTTATTCTTAATTCCGATAATAAGGAAAAATGAATGACCAGAGAAATCGTGGGCTCGGCCTTGCTGAGTCGACGAGTTTGGCTGCGTAATATCAACCGGATCTGCCCTTGAAGACATCCAAAATATGCTCCGATCACTTTTTGTCCGGTAAACCAAAATTCTATACGAATAATTTTGCTAAACAACGTGTGTTTGAACAGTTTTTTCATGATCTAGTGTCTCTGTTACTGTCACTAGCTTAGCAACGCTATGCTACATGCTAACCTCCACACCATAAAACTCACAGCCACAAAGTTCTGGTCCCGGTCCCGTGTTTAGCCTGGACTGTTTTTTGTTAGGAGGCTGCATGTTACTATTTTATTTTGAACCTTTATTCCTAAAACGTAATAAGCTAAGTGACATAAAAAAGGCGTTCAATACAAAAACAACTGGACTTTATTTGTAACAGAAGACGTTTTGCCTCTCATCCATCTGAGGATCTTTCTCAATTCTCGGATGGATGAGAAGCGAAACGTGTTCTGTTACAAATAAAGTCCAGTTGTTTTTGTATTGAACGCCTTTTTTATTTTATCATGTCCTGGATGACTGAGAATCTTCACCAGCATAAGCTAAGTGACACTTTACAGGTTCTGTTATGCTAACAGAGCTTACATGTGTAGAGTTGATTTTGTATTTTTGTGTTATTCAGAGTGCACTGTAGATTCACTGTAGGAGCAACTGTATTTATTTTTTCTACGTTGAGTAGCAAACTTGGAGTCTTAGTTTAGACTTTGTGATGCAAACATGACAATGCTTACTAATCTTCTATTTTTTTTTTTTTTGATACAGATGAGTGAAGATCCGAGTTCCATCCAAAGAAAAGCTCCAGTGTGAGGACTCCTAGACCTGGGTCCAGTTTTGGATTCCTGAAGGGTTGGCTGCTCCAAACAGGCTGTCTGACATGACGAGGAATCTAATCTGTTCATTTGTTTAAAATTTGAAACTGTGCTGGTGTCCATCATTCCTTGTTGAAGAGTGTTTTTGATATGGTATTTATTCTGTAGCCAATTCATTTTCATTAAAAGACATGAAACCACCCACAGTTCTCATATTGTATTCAGTTTCAACTGTTTTGAATTTATAATTATAGCTTTTACTCTAAACTTTATCAGGCCCTGTTTACACGGACACTGTGTGGGGGAAACGCAACTTTTGGGTATGTTAATTAGGTTGAAAGTTTTGCGTTGACATGGGCGAATTCTGTGGATACGACTCTCTCCCCCCACCCCCCGTACTCATGAATTTACTGTAGTTACCATGCTGGGCCTGTAGATGGCGCTGTGATCTTTGGAACCTTCACTACTGCGCATGCGTGCCACTGCTGCCTGAGGTAAACAAAGCACACGAGGCAGCCTGTTTTCCTCTCTGGCTAAAAGTTCAGCTACTACAAGTTGTTGTCAACAAGTTAACAACAAGTTAAAGCTGGAATTTGGATAAGAGTCAACAGATCTGACACCAAGTGGACCGCTTCATCTGCGCACCAGTTGCTGAGCAGAACCAGAACCGAGTCAACATGTCTGACTTTAGTCCGTGAGAATCAGCTGATTTACAGCAGGGCTACAAGGTAAACCATGTTCTTAATAATGTTTCCTTGTGTTTAGTTCGATCACAGAACAACCAACTGAGGTTTTATTTTTATTTTTTTCCTGCGAGGTCGAAGCTGTTCCACGAAGCGGACCGGCGGTTCGGATCTGGGTCCAGTGTCCACCAGGATGAACAACAGAGTCCAGTTCATTAAAGTTCGGTTAACGTGTTTTTAAAAGTGTTCAATTTAATTCTCAGTGTTTGTGACATGAGTTTGTGGTGTTGAATAAATAAATAAATTAAAAATCAACCTGGTGTCTTCATTTTCAGCAGCATGTTAGGCATGACGTAACGAGTCCAGATAGCTTCATTTAGCTCAGATAAATGTAAATATCTCCCACGCTAACATAAATACTGTTTATTATTGTTAAACTGTTAATATATAGCACATTTAGTATGTTATAGTGCAGCGTGACACGTGAAATGTCCGACTGCCTCGTTAACAGACAACTGGATCCAGGCAGCTGGCTCTCTTCCAACACAGATGCAGGTAAGGTGTAGAATAATTAAATATGAGAATCAAAATATATTCCATCAGCTATAGTTCAGAAAGTGGTGCGTGTGTCCACTGTCCAGTCCACCGCCATTGTTAAAATGCCGGCTGTCTGCGCGTGCGTGCTGCGTGCATGTGTTCAAACAAAAGCTCCACGGGAGATGTTTACATTATCAACGGGGGGTCAGCGAAAAACTTCCACCTTGAGAGCAGGGTCAGAAAAGTATCGGAGTCATCGAGGGGGGCCAGCAGCGTCGTGTAGGCGATAAGCAAAGTCGCAAAGAGAAAGTAGCGGTTACACTCAAAATACGCGCCGTGTAAACTGGCCCTCAGTCTCCTGGAGGAGGAACCATACAGCAACATGCATGTTTTTATGTTTTGTGCATGTCAATAAACACTAAACTGTTAAGTTGCTAAAGAACAATCACTACATCTAGGTTTTATTTATGTGCAGTAGAATAATGTCTAGTAGAGGTGACATCACAGTGAAACTACTTCTCATTATAGGACATTAAACAACGTATCTTAATTATTGAAATAAAGAAGGTGAAACTTGGTGCAACAGTTTTATTCAAACTAAAGGTAAGCACACGTACATTTAGGAATGCATGTTTCACAGCAACACCAAATGTACTTGAAAAGCAGATTTATTTATAGAAAATTATATTTTCACTCATTTGTTGCTGTGGTGCATGACTGCACACAACTTCTGGACCAAGTGGAGTTTCATCCATCTCCTGGGAGTACCTTACACAGAAATACAACACAAAGGAGGAAAACTTAAAATGCTGTTCTTGTTTCAGGGTTTAAAGCAACATTTAACCAATGGATTAAAAGGAGTTACCAAATTGTAACTTTTCACCACTAACTTTATTAACAAAGGCAGATCATAGTGGAAAATAAATAATATCAGTGTCATTTACTGAAAAATGTTAAATACTATGACTGAGCAATAATTACAAATAATTTATTTTGTTAACACTAATTTCAGTATGAAAGGCAGTCATAGGCTAAATAAATAATGTAGTAATGTGATAAATAACAGCGATCTTTACTGTGGTACAAGCTACGTCAGCTTAGCACGCAGTAAATAACAGCAAATTTTACTGTAGCAAAGATTAGCTTAGCTGCTGTAGCTTGTAGCTATGAGGCACATCTATGTGTACATTATTGTAATCGCTTACTCTGCCAGTCACCAGAACTGTTATTAACATGAAGATTTGGATGTCCTTCACAAATCTGTTACTCCATTGAGTTAAAGCTGTGAAGCTCCTCATTGTAGGCACTCCTCGTAGTCATTAAATAATTAACGATATCAGAGTAACTTCTCTGTGACAACTTGTCCGCTTCTTCTGACATGATTTATTTCTCCAACTCATAGGGGTCAACTCCGACCACTGCTATTTTTTGAAGATATCTAGCTCTTGCGCCTTGGTCAAGAGTCTGTAATCTGTTTTTTCGCCATCTTCCGCAACTGTAAACAGCGCAAGCGGAAGTAAACAACGGTCTTCCACTACGAATTATGGGTAGTGGCGCCAAATCAGGAATAAGGTGGATATTTTCAAAATTTTAAACGGTTTTACATTTTTATTTTATTCACCCTTTATTTATCCAGGTAGTCTCATTGAGCCACGATAACTCATTTTCAAGAGAGACCTGTTTTAGGGAGCAGATGGTGGGGGTTAAGGGCCTTGCTCAGGGGCCCAGAGTGGGGTGAATGAGGGTGGAGGCAGGTGTGGGTGTTTCACCTTTTTCCATCCACATTTTTTTATGTTGTCGGTACCGGGGCTTGAGCCAGCGATCTTCTGATCACATACCCACCGTCTCTAACCACTGAACCACCAC